>PVJA010024430.1:0-31852 GCA_004027025.1 Myocastor coypus | reverse complement strand
CATACGTTTATAAGTTTCCTCCCTCCAGACCTAAGCATTGTAAAGCCCCAAGTGTCTTTGACTCAGCCTTAGTTCAAAGTTAAGATGAGATCAAAGGCTACATGCTTCTGAGGTAGAACTCTAAGAAGACCTAGATGCCTTTGAGAATGCATGCAGATCCTTAAGTCAACAAATTATCTTATTAGATACATAAAGTAGATTGAGTATTGATATGCCTACTGTCATTCATTTTAGATTGAATATTTATTTTGTGTTTTGTCATCAAATTGACAGTCTAAGTTTTTATTAAGTAGATAAGTAATGAAAGATTTATTTTAATAGCTCCAAGGACTATTGACATTGTGAGGCTATTACTATTTGCCATTGGAAACTACTTGTTCAAATGTTTGCTGTAGGGAACTGTTTCTAAACTCCGTTGTAAAGGGTTGATTTATGCTGCGACCTTGGGTGCCCATCACCTCCTTGATCTAGCTCTGATTAATTCACACAGTTTAAATGGCTCTCAAAGGGCCTCAGAAATAAGAATATAGCTAAAAGCATTCAGCAGCACATGAAGATTATTAATCTACTAAAATGAATAAATGTTGCTATTTTCTAACATGAAATAGAATGTCACATTTTTTTGTGTGTGACACACATTCAGCTCTTCAGGAAGGTTTTCTCTTCCTAGATCTTTTGTCTGTGCTGCCTGATTCTCTGACATCTATCACTGTGTAACAAATTACCCTGAGGCCTGGCCACTTGAAGCAGCAAGCTTGCATCATCTCAGCTCAGTTTCTGGCAGAAGTCAGTGCAGCTTTTCAGAGTTCTTTTGCCCTAGAGTCTCCTAAAAGCTACAGTGAAGGAGTCAGCTGGGGCTCCGATGTCTTTTGAACACACTCTATGCTGGGGAGGGTAACCTCTTCCCGGTCCATTGACAGACTTGTTGGTAGGATGTAGTTCCTTTCTTATGGGCTGATGGTAGGAACTCTAAGAGTACCCAAATCCCTAAACAAATGCAAATCCCCAAGTCACCAAATTATCTTATTAGATACATAAAGTAGATTTTTTTTATTTATAGCTTTTATTTTTTATTTTTAAATTTTTACTACTTTTAATAAGAAATTACAATGTGACAGTTTCAAAACACGTTAGTAACACGTTGCCAATAGTTGATACAATGTATATTGTTGTCCTCATTGTAGTTATACAGAGCACAGGGTGTAGACATGATAAATTTTCTACTGGTTATTAGTACAATAGATTTCTTCTCTTTGATCTAATAGAAGGTAGTTGTATACAGAGTCAAATGTTCCATGATTACAGTGGGTTACTGGTGAAACTGGCAATGTTGGAAGCTGCTGATTAGAACCTTTTACAGCTCAGCATACTAAATTACCTTTACGTTTTATGCATCATGTTTAAACTTTTCTGCTGAGTGGTTAAGGGCAAATTAAAGCAAGACCTGTATAACAAAACGTGTAGTTTTTGCCAAGCATGGTGGTGCGCACCTGTAATCCCTGCACTTGGGAGGCTGAGGCAGGAGGATCGATGTGAGTTCGAAACCAGCCTGGGCTACAAAAGTGAGCTCAAAGCCAGCCTGAACTACATAGTGAGACCCTGTCTCAAAAAGACAAAAAAAAAAAAAAAAAAAAGGTAGATACATAAAGTAGATTGAGTGTTAAATCTATTTATTTTGTGCTTTGTCATTGTGAAACTGACAGTTCAAGTGACTTCCCTTTATTTTTTGCCATGCCAGACACCCCATGAGCCTGTTTATGTGACAGCTTTCGACATCTAGATCAAGGAATAGGAATGTAGATTTGAGTTGTGGTTTTTTCCCCTAGCCTGCTCTATGAAAGGACATCCTGTCCCTGTATTCTGTTTATTGGAAGCAAGTCGGTAAGTCATGTTCAGGGCTCCATGAGGATATGTGTATCTCTAGGCAGGATCTTCGGGGACCATCTTGGTCTTTCTGCCACACACAGAAAGGGCTGCGACAGTGTAAGCTACACCCTTTTGCACACCAGGGTTTCCAACATTTTCATTGATGGTAAGCCCTGCTGGGTGATTTGATTGAGCAGCTGTGCTGCAGATCAAGGACTGATGGCTTCATATTTATGTATCATTTATTCTCCAAAGTATGTGAAGGTAGCAAGCCGGGCATGGTGGCTCACGCCTGTAATCCCAGCAATTGAGAGGCTGAGTCAGGAGGATGAGTGTGAGTTCAAGACTAGCCTGGGCTACAAAAGTGAGTGCCAGCCTGAACTGCATAACCAGACCCTGTCTCAAAAAAAAAAAAGTATGTAAAGCTGTTTGGTTCACTTGTTTGTTTTGTTTTAACTTCTGAAAAGGAAATAAAGGAAAGAATGAAGGAGTGAAGCCAGATGTCCAATCTAAGATCATAGTAACCTGTGGTGTGGGTGGGTTGGTGGCTATGGAATTTAATTTAGAAAGGCTTGCCCCTGCATTGAGATCTAGGCTTACTCGTCACAGGGTCAGGAAAGCCTTTGCCCCTGCTTCCCTCCACAGCCCAGAGAGCTTTGTGACTCAGTGTTCTTGCTCTCTCCCTGAAAGAACTCATTGCCTGGAGAACAGTGACCTCCTGTGTTTGAGTTACACACATATTACCAACACTTCATGTTGGTGCCTGAATGTGGGAGTTTTTGGAAATTATAATATGGTTGTGACCTCCAAAGAAATGACATCTGCTCCATTAATGTGCATAATACATTTTTTGAAGTCTCAGGTTATGGGATAGTTTTGTCCCTGGCACTAAGGCATAGTGGGCCAACTATTCAACAACTTGTAGCATGTCTCTAGGGTTCAGTTTTCTTGGCAGATAGGAGAGGAGGCTCAGCCGGGCATGGTGGCTCACGCCTGTAATACGAGCACTCCGGCGGCTGAGGCGGGAGGATCGTTGAGAGTTCGAGACCAGCCTGGGCTACAAAACTGAGCTCAAGGCCAGCCTGAACTGTACAGCGAGACCCTGTCTCAAAAAGACAAAAAAAATAAAAATAAAAGGAGGCTGAAGATCAGGGCCCTTGGACTCTGCTCTATCATGAGGCCCTACCTGGCAATGCAAGTTCCAGGCCCAGCTACATAAAGCCTCCTCAGATTTTATGTAGTCAATGTTGCCCTGCCACCAGAGTTTGTTTATTTATTTATTTATTTAGTCTTTTTGAGACAGGGTCTCACTATGTAGTTCAGGCTGGCCTTGAGCTCACTTTTGTAGCCCAGGCTGGTCTCAAACTTGCACCCATCCTCCTGCCTCAGCCTCCCAAGTGCTGGGATTATAGGTGTGTGCCACCACGCCCAGCTTCACCAGAGTTTATTTGAAGAAAAGATTCTGTGCCAAAACAATGTATGAAACTTGCAGGGCTTCTATGCCACTCCTGGCCATGCCAGCTCTGTAGAAGCTGATCCTGTAGGAGTTCTGATGTGTAAGTGGTTTAAGTGCCCTCAGAAGCTTCAGTCCAACAGAACCAACTAGTAGAGTAATTCTTCAGTCCAACAGAACCCACTGGAAGAGCAATTTGGGTAATTTCAGTTGAGACCTAGAAATGTTTTGTTGCATGGTAGGGTGACTATATATGATAATAATGGACCATATAAATTTTTTTTTCTCTAAAAAATAAAATAGCAGAAACAAGATAGAAAAAGTAACAAGCAAGAGTATATATTGTACAGAATTTCAAAACAAGAACAAAAATTTAACAATGCTTGTATTATATATTTTCATCATCAAATCTTTTTTTTTTTTTTTTTTGTCTTTTTGAGACTGGGTTTCACTATGCAGTTCAGGCTGGTCTTGAGCTCACTTTTGTAGCCCAGGCTGGTCTCGAACTCACACTGATCCTCCTGTCTCAGCCTCCCAAGTACTGGCATTACAGGCATGAGCCACCACACTCAGCGATCAAATCTGTTTAGATTAATAGATATAGGTATGTAAGATTGGTCAACTAATTAAACATTAACGCTTTCAATAAACCTTAATTTCTTTTTAATTTTTCCAAATGTATTTTGTATTTAAGGCACTCTTCTCAAAAAATTTATAGGGGTTGAGGATGCAGAAAATGCAAGGTCCTGAGTTTGATTCCTGGTACCCCCCCAAAAATTATTTATATATTTATTTAGTTATTCTTCTTTTGAGTTATTACACTGAGGGGACCATACAATATTTACCTATGTAGGTCTGATTTGTTTCACTTATGAGTATATGTTTAAGATACATCCACTTATATATGAAGTCTTCTAGCTTATCATTCTTTACAGCTGAGTAATATTCTACTCTATGAAAATATCACATCTTTTTCAACCATCCTTCATATGATGAGCATTTTGGTTGTTTCCAAAATTTGGCAATCACAAATTGTGGTGCTATGGACATAGGTACACAGATATCACTGTGATATGTTTTCAGTTCTTCTGGGAAAATTCCCAGTAAGGGGATAGTGGGATTAAATGGGATTTCAAGTTCCAGGTTTTTAAGGAGTGTCCACACTGCTTTCCATAATGGTTGCACCAGTCTACATTCCCACCAGCAGTGCAGAAGTGTTCCTTTTTCCCCACAGCCTCTCCAACATTTGTCGTTTGATTTCTTTGTGGTAGCCATTCTTTCTGGAGTGAGATAGTATGTAAGTGTTTTGATTTGCATTTCACAAATGGCTAGCAATGTGGAGCATTGCTTCATGTATTTGTAGACTTGTTGAATTTCTTTCTCTGAGAAGTGTTTGTTCATCTCAGATACCCATTTCTGGATTGGATCTTTGAATTTTGGGACCCTAATTGTTTTTAGTTCTTTATAAATTCTAGATAGAAGACCTTTGTCTGCATCCTTATTAGTTAAAATCTTTTCAAAATTTGTGGGTTGTCTTTTGACTCTGTTGATAGTTTCTTTTGACGTGAAAAAACTTCTCAGCTGGAGGAGGTCCCAGTTGTTGATTTTTTCAAGTGTTAAACATGCATTTTTATTTTAATGGACTATGTACTTCAAGAAACTAAGGAAAGAGATTTTTGAATGTTTTTACCTTAAAGAATGATGTTTATTGAAGCCTTGCTAGGTAGCTTACGAGGCACCCGCTCTAGCAAACACCATCATGCTCAGGGGGGTGTGGCTTGAGCCCCCCCTCCACCTGCCTCATCAGACCTGCACTTAAGGCCACCTGAGCCAGCAAAAAAAAAAAAAAAAAAAAAGATGTCTATGGCTATAGATGTAGTTACCTGATTTGAACATTATACAGTGTATACATGTATTAAAATATCACATGGTACCCTATAAAATTGTTCTGTTCATATGTCAGTGAATTTTTTTAAAAAAGATAAATAGTTTTAAGCAACCAAAAGCAACAGCATGGTGACTGTGTTTCATAATAGTGTATTATACACTTAAAATTTGCTAATAGAGTAGATATTTTCTCACCACCTCCACACAAAAAGTAAAACTATGGGGCTTTCGAGTTACTGCAGTGGTTTAAGTGCTTGCACCGGCAGTCCCAGTCCCACTTTTAAGGCTGCCTGAGCCAGCCAAAAAAAAAAAAAAGAGTAAAGCTTTGTAAGGTGGATTGTGGCCATCATTTCACAACTTACACAAATGCCAAGACATCATGTTATACATTTAAGAGTTTCTATTTTTTGGCTGGCTCAGGCTACCTGAATGAATGTTGGGCTAAGTCAATCTTGTGGAACTGGGAGTCGAATCCTGGTCCCCTACAACTGACTGTGTTTGCCCTAGCAGGCACTTAAACAACTGAGCTAAGCTGCAGGTCCCCTGTATATTTAAATATGTTCTTTTTTTTTTTTTTTTTTTTTTTTTGAGACAGGGTCTTGCTATGCAGTTCAGACTGGCCTTGAGCTCACTTTGGTAGCCCAGGCTGGTCTTGAACTCACACCAATCCTCCTGCCTCAGCCTCCCGAGTGCTGGGATTACAGGCATGCGCCACCACGCCCAGCAATATGTTCTTTTTTTTTTTTTTGCTCAATTTTACCTCAGTGAAACTGGGGAAGAAAAAACTTCTTTCTTTCCTGACACCTACCCTCATACCACACTGATTGCTACCTCCTGCTGCCTTTCAAATGTTAGCATTGATATTTCTTCTTTTTTTCCACACTGACTCATTTAAAGATTTTATTTCTGGCACTATATTTCCTACCAGATAGCCAGAGCTTTGAGCACCAAGTTTTATAATTAAAATTCTGTCATATCCCCTAAAACAGTGCACATGGTGCCATTAAGCCTGGGAGAGAAGATTTGTAAGGATTTCACCTAGTAATTTAGGTATATTTTTGGCGCCTTCACTTAATTCTTCCTTACCATTTTGCTTTTCTTTTTTGTGGAACTAGGGATTGAACTCAGGCCCTTGTGCTTGCCAGACAAGCGCTTATTCTACTCAGCTATCTCCCCAACCCATGGGGTATTTTTAATTCTAATTACAACAAAATTACTGAGCATGAATAGCCTCTATGTGGTACTGTTGTGACGATGTGCTTCAGCTCGGCCGTCTGACTTTTAAACAGCTTGATTGCCTGGCTGAAGCAGCCCATATGGTTTCTTGTGGCCTTTGGGAATCACCAGTCCCAGGCATAATTAGTATAAATCAAAATCCTCTACACTATGACAGGGAAATGGTATGTTTGAACAGCAGCTTATTAAAATGACCTACTTAATTTAAGGAAAATATTGTATCTACTTGAATGGTAACTTTCTTCTTCTTTTTCTTCTTCTTCTTCTTCTTCTTCTTCTTCTTCTTCTTCTTCTTCTTCTTCTTCTTCTTCCTCTTCCTCCTCCTCCTCCTCCTCCTGCTCCTGCTCCTGCTCCTCCTTTTTCTCCTCCTCCTCCTCTCTCTCTCTCTCTCTCAGAAAAGGAAAAGGAATGGAAAGGCCCATTCTATTTCATCCAAGGTGCAGACCCACAGTTTGGGCTGATGAAGGCCTGGTCCACCGGAGACTGTGACCATGGTGGTGATGAGTGGGGCCAGGAGATCCATCTCACAAAACAGGCTGTTCAGGCCATCAACAGACTGAACCCCAGACCCAAATTCTTTGTTCTGTGTGGAGACCTCATCCATGCCATGCCAGGTAAGACTGGGGATATCATTCATGATCTTTTTCTCCTTTACATCACCATGCCTGTGTGTCAGCCAGACAAACAAAACAAATGTTCTTGTTCCAAACACATCCCTGGTAATGGCTCATTTTTTCTCCTCAACACTGTTATAGTGTCACTGAATATCAGAAAATGCACACTCATTTCATATTTATAATTTAACAAGATTAATCACATTAATTAGGCAAAGCTACAGTTCTGATAATCTGAGTTTAATATGAAAAATGGTTTAAGCTCTCCCATATCACCTTTCTGTACTTCCAGGAACAAACTTGAACTGTTTCCAGATACCATTCTCATAAATGTAGTCTTCTCCCTTCTTCTTACGTTTTTATTTCTCCCATATTTGTTGGCCTTTTGCCCAATTGCAAATTAAAGAAATCCAGCTTAAACTGGCTTCAGTTTTCTTTGAAGACACTCAATGCATTATGGGACTATAAAGTTCAGGGGATGATCTGGGCTTTAGGTACAGCTGACTCCGGGGGCTCAGCAGTTGTTACCAGGACTTGGTCTCTCTATCATTCTATTCTGCCTTCCTCTGTTTGCATGCACATCCTCTCTAATGATTCTTGGAAGCTATAGGTTTAAATCCTTTTTTAAAAAAATCTCTAGCTGGGCATTAGGTGCACACCTATAATTCTAATACTCAGAAGGCTCAGGCAGGAGGATTGGCTATGAATTCTAAGCCTACCTGGACTACATAGTGGGACCTGACTCAAAAAAGAAAAAACAATCTCAATAAAAGAAAATTTAAAGAGAGTCAGGCACGGTGTGACCCCTGCAGCCAGGCCAGGCTATGAGGTCAGCTTGACTGTAACCATCCAATCTTCTGAAGCATAGGAACATTTCTCTAAAGAAAAGTAAGATGCTAAAAATGGCAAAGTAATAACTAACAATGTTTTCTGGGACTCTGCTCCCTTCTCCTCTCTTCTTATGAGCTTGTATAATCAAGTAGAAAGTATCCTCACCCACCATGGAGGCACAGCTGGGTGCCCTGGCCTTTGCCCCTTACCTATGTCCCTGTCTCTTTTTAAGTTTCCTCCGTAGGTGCTTTAGACCACTGAGCCATCTCGCTGGCCCCCCATCTCTTTTTAGTGGAACAGATGACCTAAAGATCATACCAGAAACTTCAACTGTGGCTGTCAATATTTGTTCTGGGACAGCTTTATTTGTGAACCTAGAGCCTGCCATTATTTCTATTTCCTCTGGAAGCTAAGGCACATTAATTTATACTCATAAGGTTCACTTGGTAGCAGCCTTTCTGTCCAGAACAAAACTCAGAGATAGGGTGTGAGGATGGAAAAGGGAAGCCAGAAATTTCCACTCCCAGGTGCAAGGACTGTAATCTATGGGGAGAACCCCTATTCTCTATTTACATGTATTTCGTACCAAGTCATACGATGGACATATCCATGGACTTGATACTACCTGGTAGATCCCAATGATGCCATGTCCTAGAGAAGCACCTGTGCTAGACAAAAAAGGGAACATAGGTCAGTCAACAAAGCCAAGTTAGAAACTATAGCTGCCAGCCCAGCTATATGCTGCTGATATATTTGTGGATGCAGATAAACCCATCATCTTCTTAGGACCCCAATTTCTGAGTCAAGAACCAGTGGAAGCAGCAACACCTCAACCATTTGGGGGCTACACAGTGCAAGAGCAAAAGCTTCATACCTCTACAATAGAGATGACCATCCCAGAAGTTCTGAACAGAAAAACATTTGCAAGGATGCTCCTGAGTTTATCTTGTAGAGAGGGGAAGGCTGAGCTGTTAGCAAAATCTCAATTGTTTGTGAACTTATCCACCCTCAGTGATTTGTGGCCAAGAAGGTAGCCAAAAGTCGTTCACAGGAAGTGTCTACAATTCCCTGGCTTCTGAAAGAGTTGGAAATCACAGAAGGCTGAGCTTCTTCAGAGAAACCAAGGCTGTATGATAGTTAATCAAGCAGATTACTGCTTCTTGCAAGTGGTTTGATTTGCAGTTAGCTACTTCTTTGAGACATGGCTATTTGGGATATGTTATGTTGGCTGTCCTGTCAATCTGGACTACACAGCAAGCAAGACTTCTGCTTCTGCTGGCCTCCTGAAAATAAGATTTCGGATTTAACCATATTGTATTCTACTCATTAGTTTCTTTTCTTTAAAGCAGACTATTATGCATCTCGTTTGTATTATGTAACATGTTCTTGTAGCTGTTTATCAACTTGTTCTGAGTAATGTGAATGTATTCACTCATATTTCAAAATCAGATTTAAAGTAAAACTTTCCGTGCAATTACATTTCCTCTGAAATAAAATATACTGAACATAAGTAAGTTAAAGCATACAGTTTGTGTGATCAGTTCTACCAGTTGGTCAAGACATTGTAAATTTGAGCTGGCAAATTTTCGAACATACATTTCATATTCAGTGAGACTGAAACAGAATTCATAATCTCTTCTGAAGATCTGGACTGTTTGGGGTGCTTTAACTGAGCTAGTGAGAGGGCTGTGATGTTTTGAATATTGTGGTCTGAGAGTAAACAGAATGTTTTTTAAAAGTAGTTATCATTGTTTAATATGCAGTAAGTGACTTCCCTCCTATTTATCTCATGTTGGAGGGGCAGACACCAGAAAAATAATTATTTGCTTTGACTGCTTAGCACATTGTTAATTATCAACTGCATATATTAATAGCCAAATAAAATAAAAGTGCATACTTTTAATTCCACTGTAAATGTCTTGAACCAAGTAGATTTAAGTTTGGAATGAAGTAGAACTTTCAGAATAATATTTTCCTTATTTGTTTGTTTTTTTATGTTTTTGAGACAGAAATTCACTATATAGTTCATGCTGGCTTTAAACTCTTTTTTTTTTTTTTTTTTTTTTTTTTTTTTTTTTTTTTTTTTTTTTTTTGTCTTTTTGAGACAGGATCTCACTGTGCAATTCAGGCTGCCCTTGAGCTCACTTTTTGTAGCCCAGGCTGGTCTCAAACTCGAATAGATCCTCCTGCCTTAGCCTCCCAAGTGCTGGGATCACAGGCACGCACCACCACACCTGGCTTGGTACAGGGTCTTGCTATGCTTGTAGTACTGGGGATCAAACCTGGGTCCTTGAGCTTGCCAGGCAGGTGCTTAGACCTCTGAGATATCTCCCCAGCCCACTCATGACTGTCTTGCTAAGGAAATGCCATTGTTAACTGATGGGAAATTGGCTCAGGAGGGAAGTACCTTTCCCAAGGGCATAGCCTGGACACAGTGGACTCAAGTTCATGTGTTTCTAGTCCTTATGCAGTTCCTGCCACAGCCTTGTTACTCAAAAGGTGACCAAGAACAGAATACTTAGAATTTGTTAGAAACAGAATCTCTGTCCACTCAGAACTGGTGAGCCAGAATCAGCATCTTTATGTATTTCCCCAGGTGAACCTTATGGAGAGTAAACTTTGAAAAGCATTTGCTAGACTAAAATGTGTATGTGCCGTATGCTTTTATTTGTTTGTTTGGTTGGGTTTTTTTTGTTTTGACTTTTCAACATACATATAATTTCATGTGTTTGCCAGTATTTTATGAAAATTCCTCTGAAATGTTAAGAGCTGATGATGTTTAGCAAAAGAATTATCACTCATTTAGACTTATAATCAGTTGTCAAAGGAAGTAACTTCTTAAGTTTATAGAATTTGTTTTGCTTCTTAAACAGATTGAATAGCAGGACATTAATAAAATGTACAGGAAAAAAGGGCACACCTATATGCTTTAAAGGATCTGTACATAGTAAGTTCAAGAGACTAAAACTGAGCCTTTGATTTGGGTTATATACGTGTATATATTCCATTATCTATCACTCCAAAATTCAGAAAGCTCTGAAAATTGTGATTTTTTTGTTGTTAGACTTGAAACTCATATTGTTGGCAGCAAAACTGCCCTGGACTGACATGAGATTGTTTGTAGTTTTTATTAATCTTAGCATACCCATTTTGCTAGCATATATCCCTGGTTTTATTATAGAATGTTGATTGAATCCCCATTCAAGGTATATTTTAATATGTAGTCTATGCCTTATGTTACCATGGCAAAATCTGAAGAACTCCAATTTCAAATGTGATCTGGCCCCGAGAGTTTTGAGTAAGAATTTATGGGTCTGCAGAATTGATACTTTGGGATTTATAGATCAAGAAACCTTTTATCACTAGAAGCAGAAGCCTTTTCCTCATTCTGATTTAATGTTCTTCCCCAAGTTAACTTCCAGATGTCTATTGCACAGCACCTGTATTTTATCTTCAAAGTTAAAATGGTCCCACACAGCTTATGGTTGAATTTTTGGGAACATTTCTGTTGAGACCAAAGTGACTGAAAATGAAAATGGAATTGAATTCAGAAATGATTCTGACAAATTGGAAGAGAGGGTGCATACACAAAGATGATATTTGCTACCGATAAGTGCAGAATAATCCACTTAGGTAGAAAAGCCTTAACTTCAAGGTAGAGAAGGGCTGGGCTTCTGCAGATATGGCTATGGGGGCTTGTAGGGAAGATGAAGCCGACAGTGGAACAGTGGCGAGGAATGGGTGATGCCACAGGAGTGTCAAGTAGGTCTCCTAATCAATGGAAGCATGCTTTTTCTTAAGGAAAAATGACCAAATGAGATCTAAAAGGTAAATTTTCATCTGATTTGGTACCCATCTCCTTGAATTAGGTCCAAAGGGTAGGCTAGAGCTTTAGTAAGAATAGCCACGGCCAGGTAAGCATCCATACTTCCTCCTAGCCCAGAGATGTCTCTAATGGGAGATAAAACTGTGAAGGAAAGATGGACTGCTTGGTTGTGCTGGACTTTGGACAGACAACACAGCCATTTGTCCTTCTGTATTTCCCATCAGAAGAGACTGATATTTCATCTTCCTCAGTCTGGGCAGGCACAAACACATGAACATGCTTCTTGTGTAAGACGGGCCCTGATAAGCAAAGCATCAGCGGCATAACTTTGAAAACTAAACCCAGGATCAAGGCTCTAGTGAGGAAAGGGGCCTCATGACATCCCTGCAACTTGTGTAAGTTATCTTTCTGCCACGCTTAGTCCTAAGTTCTTGAAGTGCAATAGGGCAGCAGGTTAGTGTGAGAGAGAGAGAGAGAGAGAGAGAGAGAGAGAGAGGTGTCACTGTTAGGCTTGTGCAAGATATTGAGTGAAAGTAGATCAGATAAATCAGTGTGTATTTTCTTAGCAAGGAGCTAGCATGTAGTGAGTACCCCACAAATTTCTAGAACAAATGAGTAAATAAATTTTAAAAATCTACTTACTTTGTATCAGGTATTGTTCTACATTATTGTACTATAAAGTAAAAACAGACCAAGTCTGTACTTCACCTTAAAAATAAAGGACATAGATATATGAACACATGAAAAATTTTCAAATTTCATCTCATATGATTCCAACTAAAGTAGGTATGGATCTATTTTATTAGATTTTTAAATTATGCAAGCAAATACTTGGTAAATTCTTTTTATAGTGTTCTCAAATCTACAACTAGAATAAAGCATGAACCTCTTTCCCAGTTCCATCTGGTAGGGTCTGTATAGTTAAAACTGTACATATACATAAAACAACCTTTGGTTTTAAGTCTTACTCTCTCATTTACTTTTTACCCTTCCATCTGTCTGGAATTTCCTTTTCCAAGTACAGTTAGTACATAGTAACTAAATGTCAGGCTTTTACTCAGTGCACAGCATTCCATGCATGTAAATTCTAAAGTTGGCTAACTCTCTTCACCAGTAACTAGGAGTGATGATCTTGAGATGACTTCAGGTTGGGGGTGACCTAGTTAACCCTGTTGTAAGCATTGTCAGATGTGCTCATGGGGAGTTGGGCAGTCCAGCCCAGTGGATTTCTTGAGGTTGAAAGTTGAAGTGCATCAGCTGGCTTTGGGATCCACTCTGCTATTTGTGCCAAGCAAACACTTGTCGCTTTGCTTTTGGATCCCCTGGAGGCCTGCGGGGACAAGGACTGACTCTTTCCTTCCATGTGACCTGTTTTGTGTGACTCATGACCTCAGCCCCTGTTCTATAAGCAATAATGTCTTGTACTGCCAGTCGCATCTCAGAAGGGTCTTATTGCATAGAAACCTTTTTGTCCACATTAAAGTACAACTTTTGTTTTTAAGAAGCTCATTTAATATATATTCATTTCCTGGCTGTGTAATCAGCCTTGAATATTTAAGTATCTACTCCAGGCTCCAAGAAATGCCAAGATTTAGAGGCAATTTTCCCTGTAGTTTACCATACAACTCTCTTTACCATATAGAAACACAACAGAGTTCTTTGCATGAAAGAATGTGGCACCTTACTCAAAATTCCACCAGGCTCTGGAATGGTCCAGGGCAGTCTGAACCACTCCAGCAGGTCTTGTGGGGCCAAACACTGAGTGCTAAGCTGGGAGCAATCAGCCCAGCCCCTTGGCTCCCTCACTCCTTTGCATCCATTATGAGTGCTGTGAAAGCATGCAAGCAATCAGTGACAATACCTTCCTTCTGCTGGGGCTGATTCAAGTGGTTTGAACTAATTTACCTAATATTACTAATTAGGGAACTTGGAGCATTACTTGAAAAGTTATTTTTGATTAGGTGTGTGATCTTTCTTCCACTTTTCCGACATCTGTCACATGGTGAAAAGGCAGAGGAGCCTTGGCGGCTGCTGTAACAGTGTCAGTTCTTCCAGGGCAGGTGTCTTTTTTTTTTTTGAGACAGGGTCTCACTATGCAGTTCAGGCTGGCCTTGAGCTCACTTTCATAGCCCAGGCTGGCCTCAAACTCACATTGATCCTCCTGCCTTAGCCTCCCAAGTGCTGAGATTACAGGTGTGTGCCACCATGCCTGGCCAGGGCAGGTGTCTTAACCACAATGTGCTAAGAATTTCATCAGGTTTGAAAAGTCTGTGGCCTATATCACAGAATCATGTTTACAAATACATAAAATGCATAGGGCTTCCAAGGAAGCAAATTGGTACTGAAATATAGTTATCAAAATATTTTTAAAAGTATTTACTATAATATACACATTGCTTTGTTGATGTATATAATGCTGTGGTATATAATACACACTTAATAGTAGGACTAATAACTACCTATTTTCAATTTTTTTCTAGATCTTTTTTAAATCATTTTTAACTATTTATGTTATGGCTGGCACAGCATGTGGTGCCAGGGAAGGAACCGCGGTCCCTGCGGTTGCCTAAGCAGGTGCTTTAGACAGCTGAGCCATCTCGCCGGCCCCATACCTACTTTCAGAGTGGTAGTGAATTTAATATATTTTTCAGGAGAAGCAGCAATTTTAATGTGATGGGAAAAATTTCTGATTTCTGTAGATGAAAGGTCACAAGGCTTTGATACAAATCTAGGTTTGTGCTAAACTCATAATAGAAGGAAATGCTAGCTGTCAGAAGTTAGTGCAAGCCTAGTTTTTTCCAAATCCATGGTCACAGGAAATACATCAGATACCCTTGGTGCCTGATTCTAGGCCTGTGCACTTATGCATTTCCTCTCATGCTTTGATCAGTTAGGGCTGTCTCAGTTATTCCTCTGCTCTCATTGTTGGGACAAATATTCAACACCCAAAATGAAGGAAGGAAAAGTTTATTTAGCTCACAGCTATTGGAGGTTTCAGTACATACCTGGCTGGCTCCAAGGCAGAGTGGTACATGACAGAGAGCAACCTTTCATGGCAGCAGCAAAGAGCAGAGAGCAAAGGGAGGAATAACAGCAACAATGGCTGCAGAGAGCAAGTCTGTCTCGCTTAAATTGCATTCAGGCTATGTACCCCAGGCTGTGAGTGGCCCTCACACCCATAATCCCAGCAGCACTCACAGCCATGGTCCTAGTGGATCATGAGTTAGTCACAAACTCTAGAAGTCTGCCCCATGACTGCATAAGGCTTTGAGGGGTCAAGTGGACAGACACAAACTAACACTCTTCGTAGTCCACATGTGGATATTATAATTGATGAAGGTATAAAACCAGTGGTGGAAACTCCACTTTTAATTAGCAGTCAGAGGGCTCCTTAATTGTAGCTAGGAAAAGGTGGATATTTGATTATTTAGTGAAAAGAAATGAGTGGAGATAAATAATAGAGACTAGTTAACAGTTCTCTTTTGATTATTAAGTAAAGTTCTACATTCTTTGTCTTTGGTTTCCAGCATTTAGATTTAAAAAGATTTTTTGAGAGTGTTGCCATGTTCCATGAAGCATTTGAGAAGGCAAAAGGACCAAAAGCATAGAAATCAAAACCAGAGGCAGAAACAAAGAGGACAGATCTCAGGAGTCCTGATGGTTAATTCAATTAAGTTGAAATTTTAGTGAGAAGGCATTGTCAGCAAAGTAAAGTTGGAGCCCTAGCTAAGAGAAACATGGCTTTTCCTATGAAATCTTATATTGAAAAGCAAACTTTTAGATTTTCTTTTGGTCATCACATAGTAGGGTCAAGAAGGGAGGTTCTTAGAGATGGGTATCTTACCCTGAGTGTGAAGTTGATAAGTAGGGTTGTATCAGCCAATGAGCCTGGTAAAGCTGGTTGCATAAAATGCCTTAGGGAATTAAGTAGAGAGAAGAGCCACAGTTCTCATCATATCATTTAAAGGCTCTCTGATAGGTCATTATCTATGTGAACTACCTGGGACAGGCCGTGCCCCCTAAAATGTTGTTTCTGGATATATGTGTGAGGGTATTCCTGGAAGAGATTGGGGTTTGAAGCAGTGGACTACATCAAGGAGACTGGACCTCATTTATGTGAGAATGAGCATCAGTTTACTGCGGGCCCAGGTAAAGCAAAAAGGGACACAAGGAGCAAGTGGCCTCCTCTTCAAGAGGAGGTGTCTATGTTCTTCTGTCCACAGACACCAGCAGACTCAGAACTAAATCACACCATTGGCTATGCTATGCTCCTAGTGTGGGAACCCCTGCAAAGCCAAGGAACAAATACAAGGCTTTTGATCTGAATGCTTCTGTGTTCTGCTCCCACCTGGGGGCACTTTTGCTTGCAGCAGCTGATGGTCACCAGGAGGCTGTTAGGCAAGAGCCAGTGGCAGGCTGCTCAGAGGCTCTGGACCAGCTCTCTGAGCAGAACAGCAGGGAGTGTCTTTCCCCACCCCGCCCCAGTCCTCCAGCTTTCTGGAGCCAGTGAGCAGGTGCTGCAAAAGCTTCCAGAGGCCCCTGGCACACCGGCATGGTACGGGCAGGGCTAATGCCTTCTAGCTTTTGCTTAGCTGACTGGAATATTTATGTCTTCCCTTTATTGTTGTTTTTGCTCTAAACACTCATTTCCTGGAACTAGAACATTTCACCTCCTTGATGGACCTATTTTTGCAAGTAAATGAGGTAATAAAAAGGGTCATGATCCCAAAGGGGTTCAATTACCAGGTAATTGGCCTAGTGATCAGATTGCATAGAGAAAAATATAATGAGAAGTTGGAAAATGGAACATTTAAATGCTGAAACTGCTGAGGACATACATTTTGCAACCTCTAGGATTTAGAAACTTGTCTATGTGTTTCAAATTCTGAATAGTTCCCCTGTTTCTGTAGTTTATTGGGAAAAAAAACCATCATAGGTTCTGTTCAGCATATAATATTTGGTTTGTATAAAAAATTTATTATTTCTTTCTTTGTTTATATATTAGTAGGGTGAAATATTGCTACCATACTCTATAAATATATTGTGCAGTAATTTTTTTTTTTTTTTGTCTTTTTGAAACAGGGTCTTGCTATGCAGTTCAGGCTGGCCTTGAGCTCATTTTTGTAGCTCAGGCTGGTCTCGAACTTGCACCGATCCTCCTGCCTCAGCCTCCCGAGTGCTGGGATTACAGGCGTGCGCCACCATGCCCGGCTTGTGCAGTAATTTTGTATTGATCTGGAAATCAGCAACTTTAGAAATTTTGCTTGAGCAATATACCTTCTTTAATGTTTTTCTTTTTTCCTAAAATGATATTAAAGCAAATCTTGTATGATGCCAATGCCCCTTATTATGTCAAAACAGTTAAAGACTTTTTATTAATTGTATGCTAAGTTTTTTAATAGTACAGACTCAACAGTGAATTGCTATAAATACTTGGGAGCAGCCAGTCTAATAAACTGTAGCTTTCAGATACAAAATTAAATGAATCTTGTCTAATAACATGTATAATTTGAAAACTGGTAGAACCTGATTAAGCTTGATCTGTTAGCAGTGTGGTGCCAGAACACTACATGAGTAATGTTTATGCCTGCGAAGTTTTACATCAATGAATTTACATACCTCAATTAATTAAAGAAAGATAATGGAAGCATTAGAGATAAAAAGGATTATGGCTCTATAAATTCTCTGGTACCAGATGAAAGTAAATGCTTAATCAAAGAAGTAAATCATTTTCTTAGGTTCTACTCATGGTGCCTCATGCCACCATATTCCTAGTCCTGCTGGGAAGCTTGTTTGTAGGGCCAAAGACAGTTTCCTGGAAGATGGAGCCCCCTCTGCCAGTCACTGTCAGTTGGACTTAGGACTTCAGTTCATTTACTCATTTGATTTCTAATCATTTATTTTATTTATTTGTGTTATGGCCAGCTCAGCCTGCCCTGGGGGTGGGACTGGCACAGCAATGTGGTGCTGGGAATTGAACCGTGGTCCCTGCTGTTGCCTAAACTTTCATAGGCAGGCAGGCACTTTAGACTGCTGAGCCATCTTGCCGGACTTTGTTTTCTAATCATTAACAGCAAATATATTATCAAGGGTCTGACACCATTTATCAAGAAACAAACACAGTCTGTCTTTAGGAGGTGTGCAGGTTTTTCAGGGACAGAAAGCATAAAGGTGCACAGCTGAAAGAGGGGCCCTGTGAGTGGCCCAGTGCAGCCAAGGAAGTCATCATGAGTCCCCCACCTGGTGTGTAAATTATAGACAGCTTCCATAATGCTGGAGTGAGTAGGATTGGTACCTCAACCATGCTCACAGTTCAGGAGTTACATTGTGGCATGTATTACATGTAAGCCCAGCTATACAGGAGTCTGAGGCAGGGGGATTGTGAATTCAAGGTCAGCCTGAGCAATTTGGTGAGATATTAAAAGTTTCAAGAAGGGTTAAGGATACAGCAGTGCATTTGTTTAGCATACATGAGGCCTTGGGCTTAATCTGTAATATCCTCCAAAATAAAAATAGTACTAAAAAGACATTCAGGAAAAACCCTAAATGTTTCCGTCATCACTGACCTGTTTCTCAGTAAAAAAAAAAAAAAAAAAAAAAAAAAAGTATAGTTCGGGGTTTTTCCTGAAAAATGATGGAAAATTGTCAAAGTTACATATGCTTGTATATATGCAGCTTTTTATTTTTAAAAAATGCAGACAGGAGCAAAAAAGACAGCATTTGCTCACCTTGTTTTTGTTGGCATCTTTGCACAGCAGGGTATGCAGATGTGTTCACTCTTCAGTGGCCAAGGTACCAGCAGGTACTTGAACAGTCTCTGTCGGTAGGCGCTTAGGTCGTGTCCAGTATCCTGCCACGTCCAGTGCTAGGGAGCCCTTCCTTGAACCCAACCCTTCAAACATGTGCAGCAGTTAAGAACATGGGCTGGGACAGGGTTTAAATTCAAATCCTAGCCACTTGTTTACCCTCAAAATAACCCTTGGTGAAGTTATCCAATCTTTCTATAGCTGTATTTCCTTATGTGTTTAATGTGGGTAATAATGATATCGAATTAAGTTTCACAGAAGAATTAAATGAGATGATCTATAAAAGCATCCGTAGAACACTGGCTGCCATTCAGTGCCCTCTAATAACTGTAATCACTTCTACCATTTTATTTTTAGTAGTGGCTTTATCCATTTGTAATTACCACCGAGTTCATCTATTTAAGTCTATTGTTTTTAGCATATCCACATAACTAGGCCACCAGCACCACAGTCAGCTGAGAACACTTTCATCAGCCCCAAAAGAGACCCTGTACACATTCCCCAATGCCATTCGCTGCTGTCATGGCTTTCCATTTTCCTTCTGTGGATGTGTTTAGTCTGGATATTTTATGTAAATGGAATCAGGCAATGTGTGGGTCTTTATTTCTGGCTTCTTTCACTTAGCACAGTGTTTCTTTGATTCATCCCTGTAATAGCTATTGTTGAATAATGCTCTATTTATGAATATGCCACATTTTATTTACCCATTGTAACTATCTGTTGTAGTTTAGAGTTTTGTAAGGGTAATAATACAATACAAGACACTTAATTACAAGATTAATGTATAATGAATCACCCAAAGAATCACATACAAAGAGAGAGTTTAGGAAATCTGTCCACATACCAAAACCAAAGAACCCAGTGGATGGCCTAAATCTCATGACAGTGTCCTGCATGAGTCCAGCTGAAGGCCTAGAGCTCATCACAGTGCCTCTCACAAGTCCAGCTGGAAGCCTAGAGCCCAAGATAATGCGTCATGTAGGCCTACTTCACAGATCTACACCGGGAAGGCTCAAAGGTCAGTGGTGGAAGCTACAGGTCTGCACCAGCAGGATGAAAGATCTGCTAGCAGGCTGAGGAATCTGCACTGGTGCCAGGAAGCAGTGTTCACCGTAAGAACCAGAGCTTTCCGGAAAAGTTCCATATCCATCCTCAGTGACAGTGAGGTCTTCAACTCCATTGACAATGAGGAAAGGTAAATTCTTATCAGGAAAGCCCATATGACCAGCTTCTCCAGGAGACTGAGAAATACACCATCTTCCCCTCCAGAGTCAGGAAGTGATGCTCGAAGTGAGGACCAGAGCTCCCCCAAACGGAACAATAGCCGTTCTCAGCAACAACAAAGTCCCAAGCTCTGGTGACTATGGGAACAGCCAAATTCAGCAGGAAAGCCAGCATGAAAAGCTCCTCTAAGAGAATAAGTAACTCTACATAGCTCCCAATAACTTCTAACAGTTCCCGACAGTCTCCCTAACAACATTTCTTCTCCGGCCTGCCAGCAACAATCCTCAGATGGGCTTCCCACACTGAGCACCATACTGGTTCATTGTACCTGGGTGTTACAAGTTGACCACCAGTTGTCAATCCACCATACTATATTTTATTATTATTCTATGAGATAAAATCTTAGAAGTACTTTTTTTTTTTTTTTTTTAAGGGAAGGGTCTATAGGGTATTCAGGGTCTCACTACTAGGTTCTACTCATAGTGACCCACCAGTTGACAGCCTCCCAAGAGCTAGGATTACAGGCACTGCCACCACACCCAGTCTCAATTGCTGTCTCAGCAAGCCCTGGGGACATGGCTGGCAAGGCAGGCTCCAGGGATTTATTCTGCCGAGCTATTTGGCCGGCCCTAGAAGTACATTGTTGAATCAAAAGATAATACTGAGGAAAAAAGATTAATCTTTTGCCCTAATACATGGTGCAACTAGCACAATTAAATTTTTATTCCCCATGCCTAGATAATAACACTAATGACCCAAGAAATCTAATTTGCCATCTCTGTGTTACATGCCCTTACCAAAGAAGAAAAAATGAAAATGTTTTTAATGAGGCATTTAAAATCCCAAAAAACTAGCAAAAAGAGGCTCCAAGAGTGACCCACACCCCTGCCTTTAGGCAGACCCCAGATCTTTATCTCAGATAACTGAGGATCCATTTATTGTGACTGTTCCTCTTGTTTTCATTTTCAGTTTTAATCTCCCATATTTTCTCTGAAAATGATACCCAAGGTTTTAGGCACTAGCGGGTAAGTTTGCTAAGTTGAGTTACATCGCTAGTATCCGTGGCTTTCTCTTCTTAACTTTCAAGAGTACAGTTTTCTCCAATTCCTTATCAGTAGCATACTTAAGTAGTCTGAAAATTGGCAAGATCTAGATAGATAGATAGATAGATAGATTGATCGATAGATTGATAGATAGATATTTTAGTACTTGGCATAGCATGTAGCCGTGCACCATGTGGTGTCTTTGTGGCGATGGACAAGTGTCCACTCAGCCTGCACAGCAGATGATCCTGATGCTGTGGCTGCAGTTCAGCTCCTCAGAGCTTGTGTGGACCACTCCATACTCTTGGATGACTTACACTCATCCTAGAGTAAATCCTTTTATCTGCTGCCCTCCACTGGACCAAGGCTGCATAAAAACCACTCATGAAGAGGGGACTGAAGTGGAACAAACATTGTCTGCTCAAAGGCGATGGCAGCAGGCCCTAGTCGATGCCCTTGGGATCTGGATGTATTGTGCAGGATGGTCTTTCTCTACATCTACATCAGGGCAAAGCCACATTTTGCTTAGTTATAGTCTAGGCCATCCTGCTAGCCATGAACCACATCAACATTACTGGGTTTAGGTTAATAGGAACATCCTGGTATGGGAATTACTGCCTTGTTTAACGTAATAGGGCAGCAGTACTCAAAGATGTCACATTTTAGAATTTCACTGAGCAGTAAATAAAAAACAGTCCCCAGAGTCCTTTATCTCAGGATCTTTAAACCCTTGGCACTTGGTGCAGGTATAGGAAATGAGCAGTGCTTCATACTAGATGGTCTTGTCATTGTTACTTACCAGGCTTGCTTTTGGCATACCTGGAGACCACCAGGTCCCTAACAACAAAGAACACACTGTGTAGTGCAACAGCCTGCAGACTTCAGTGAGAATGAGTGTGATCATCCCACCTAAAATCTCACCATGACCACCTTAAGTTCTTTGTTCATTTTGAGTTGTAAAATTATTTTAATTTTATACAGCTGGGTGTGGTGGCTTATGCCTATAGTCCTAGCACTTGGGAGGCTGAGGCAGAAGGATCAGTGTGAGTTTGAGACCAGCCTGGGCTACAAAAGTGAGCTCAAGGCCAGCCTGAACTGCATAGGGAGACCCTGTCTCAAAAAGACCCCCCCCCAAAAAAAAAAAAGTATTTTAATTTCAGAGCAAATTCAGCAGTAATTTATTTGGAAAAAAATAGAACTAAGTACTGGTGGAAGACATTTGTCTTTGGCCTCCCAGTACCTTTGTATTGCTCCAGCCCATGTACCTGGGAATGCATAAACCACCTGCTGTGATAGGAGCCAGATACTCTTTCTCACAGCTAGGACTCAGCTCCATGAACTGATGTTCACCACCTATATCTAGCTGAACCAACTTTGATCTTTCTGCTGTGCTATGAGGAGGCAGTTGTTCGTTTTGCATCCATTTTACAGAGGCAGCCATGGCCAAGGGTTAGCATGCAGCTTCTGCACCAGTTAGATCAGTAGAACAAACCCAGGCTCTGTGCACAGACATGCATTTCTCCCCAACAGCTAACTAGCACCTTTCTCTATTGCTCTAAGTAGTCAAATTCTTGCATTTTTGATAAAGAAACTGGCTGATGGAAGCTTCCCTAGATACATTTTTCTAGTTGCTTCCCGAATTATAGCTGCATGAACAACTTTTGATTCTGTGTTTCCTGCTAGGTATCTGCCTGGGCATATAACTCACTCAGTGCCACAGTGAAAGCCATACTTAATCTCCTCCTAGGGTTTCTTTAGGTTTGGTGGCAGGTATGCCATCATTGCCTTGACCCTTAGGAGGTGTTTCTTTTGAATTCCTACCTGAGCCAGCTTTCCTGCACAACCCATTCCTGCACAGTCCTGCCCCAAACCCTTACTCTCCAGACAAATCCCAGCAGGAAGCCCTTTTGTGTTCCTTTCCCTTTTAGGCACAATGGGACAAGGACCCAGAGCTCTAGTTCCACAGGCATCCTCACAAGGTTTAAGTCCCAGCTCCATCCAGAGTGGCCACATGAGCCCAGGCCCCTTCCTTTGTAAATGGGTCTGATAATGACTTCCTACAGAGGCTTACTGTGGCAGTGGGACATGTGAAAACAGAGCTGGCAAACAGGAAGCTTTGTGGTATACATGGTGGCCTTACTGTCCTCCATCATCGAGCTCTGTCCTCTTGCTCATGTCAGCTCCAACTCTGTCATCTCAGAAACTTCTCCAGGACTGATTTTTTTTTTTTTTTTAACTGCCAGCTCAGCCTGCCCTGGGGGTGGGGCTCCCACAGCATGTGGTGCCAGGGATTCAACCACGGTCCCTGCAGGTGCCTAAACTTGCCTAAGCAGGTGCTTTAAACTGTTGAGCCAGCCCAAGGACTACCAATTTTTAACAGTTATTTCTATCATAAACTATAATCTGTCTACTTCCTGAATGAGATTGGATCATCCTCACCTGCCATTTTCACTAGGAACGCAGGTCTAGTGCCTGAATCTGGGCTTTAGACTCCGAATATTTGACTAATTAAGACTATGATTTCAGGCTGGTTAGTTAATAAAACAGAAAATAATACCTCTGTCAATGGGCCAGTGGGAGGATTAACTAAATAATAGCGGAATGGATGAATGGAAAACATGGTAACATTCTGAGCATGTAGTACGTGCTCTGAAATTGTAATGGTAGAATTGGTACTATTTTGTGCATCTTTCCCAGACTGTCATTTAGACGCTTATTGCCACAGGTGGGTTCCTGGATGTCCATTGAGCCTCTGCTTCCTTATGTGTAAACAAGAGTGTGTCCCTATACAGCCCTTGGTTGTTTGGAGATTAAATAAGACCACAGGGCCAGCGAGATGGCTCAGCGGTCTAAAATGCCTGCTTAGGCAAGCTGAGGCAACCACAGAGACTGAAGTTTGATCCCCAGCACCACATGCTGCGCCAGCCACACCCCCAGGGCAGGCTGAGCTGGCCATAATATTAAAAAAAAGACCACACACTGCAGAGTATATGATGGACAAAGCTGGTGGTGGTAAAGGATGATGTCATTGTTTTCCTATTTGACACCAGGCTAGACCACATGGTACCGTATCCCTTTTACTGCAGGAAGCAAAAGCATGAGTGATAAAAAGAGCTTTGCTGTCTCTTTTCTTTGACTGTCATGCTCCTATTCTAGTTACTGCAAAACCTTTCGTTTTGACAGACAAAATGCCATATGAAAAAATCTGGATATTTGACTGTATGATTTGTTTCTCTGCTTCTTCCTTGTTACATATTTTGCTGTTTTAGATCTGTCCTATCTGTTGATAAAATTTATTTGAAAACATGGTCACTTCAGCCAAATGCACTGGCACACCATTGCCGCCTGTAAATAGTTACACAGTGTTTTAATCTGATATCATCCAGTAGCATGCCAGTCCTTGATTTCTAAAGGTTGCTGTTAGGACTCAGCTGGCAGATCATCAGGAGGGAATGAAGCCTGTCAGGGGCGGCAGTTATAGCACCTCTGCTGCTGAGGCTCCCAGTGGCCTGCTGGAGGAGAATCTATGCATGTAGAAGGCCTTTGTGCAACTTAGCTATTGTTCCTTTGTGGTGAATATAAATGTTTTCAGGAAACTGACACATTTCAGAGGCAAGACATGTAAAATTGTGAATTCAGTGTTTAGCATAAATGCTCAGCACTCTGTAGACAAAGCAATCAGGGCATGGAAAAGCATTGTAGTTTATGTCTGTAACTGATCTCCACTCAAAGTTGTACCCTATGCTTATGTAGGCACTCTTTTGTCTAATTCATTATTTTGCAAACTGACCCTCCTGGTATGTCTTAGGTTACTCACTATTGTTAAATGAATACATCTCTGCTGCCACTTACCCTGGGGCAGTTTGCATGTAACTGCCCCCATGAGATGTACTTGGTTCACAAATCATTTCTGTAATTTGAAGCATTCACCCTTGTGATTTTTAGCTTGAGACCTGTGCTTAAGATCACAGCTTCTAAGTGTGGACTGCATTCCTTTACCACACTGCCAGTCGTCCTGTGGACCTGCTTCAGCTGCTCAGGACCTGGACCAACTCTTGATTCTCAGAGGTACCTGGTAGAGTGCCCCTCCAATCGTACCCAGATGATTCATGGTATTTGGAATGGTTGATACATTATGTCATCTTGAGAAGTTTAGAAGTTTGCCTGCGTGACTCAACAGGGAGCCAGGATCCTTACTTTATAAACATCCTGAGCCTGTGGAAGAGGAGGGCACAGGATGGTGGATTGCTATCTACAGTGGTCCTAGGGTAGGTAGCCTCCTAACGACGCTCTAAGGGAGAAGAGGCTTGCTCTCCCCACTTTTTGCTCTTGTTGCATTTGTTGTCTTCTGCCACCTGGAGTTATTGCCCCTGTGCCATGCTGCCATGCCACCCTGCCCTGGAGCCAGCTGATTATCAACTGAGACCTCAACAAACTAAACTAAATAAACCCTTCCTTTCACAATTTTGCATGTCAAGTATTTTGTCTCAACAGTTAGATGGAAGTGACTATGGAGGACTGCTTCCAGGACTTTTCCTTGCCCCAAAGACAATAGAAAATGACACATGATCTGTGTATAACCAATGTACATCCTCCCCTATGTTTTTTTTTTGTTTGTTTATTTTTCAGGGACCAGGGTACAAACTCATGACCTTGCATTTACCAGGCTGGCACTGATGCCATCAAGCTATCTCTCCAGCCCCTTGTGTTTGTTTTTGTTTTTTGTTTTTTTTAATTACTTAATTTTTTCTGTCTTTTTTTGATATAGGGTTTCACTGTGTATTTCAGACTGGCCTTGAAATCACTTTGTAACCAAAGAGACCTCAAAGTCACATGCCAAGATTACAGGCTTTGCCCCTGTTTCAAACCATCACTAGATTACATAATATACCAAATTCAGTGAAAGTGCTATAAAATAGTTGTATAACAAGAGAAAAACTTTGCATGTTCAGTACTGGGCCAAACAGTATTTTGCCTGTTTTTGGTTGAATTTGTGGTGGATGGAACACAGATTGGATGCACAGATACAAAGGGCTGTCTATATGCCACTTAATCTGGATTTTAGATCATATTGTCCCAAATATATCTTCCAAATTTCCTGAATGTGTCTAGCTATTTATGGTAAAGTGAATAAGAGAATTAATATTATATGGGTAGGAGCCTCCTACAAAGTATTTGTTGAAAGTATTTGTTGTTCCCTTTATAAGCACCACCCTGAGACAACCTCAGTAATTAATGCATGTGTCCCTGGAGTACAACCATAGAATTGTTGAAATTCCATGGCCAAAAAAGGCCCTTGAGGTAGCACGTGACCCATTTTTGCCGCTCCCCATCCAGGAAAGAAAGCTGTTCATCTCACCGAGTGCACCACAGCCTGCCTTCATGTCCCTGGGGGCAGAAGTTTTACAGGGAATCTGACCCACCTTCTTCTGATGAACTGTAATATTTTCTTTAAGTTGATCCATTGCAGAGGCCAAGAAAACCTGGCATTCACTCTTTTGGCCTCTTGCTCTCAGCAAGGAAGAAGTTCCTACAAAATTAGATTTTTATAAATAGAACACTCCAGAGGATCCTAGGGCCCTACAGTGAATCCTTTGTAAGGTGAAGAAGCTACTTGTGCTATGCTCTCATCCCTTCCACTGGTCTCATCTGATGTGTATAAGTCAGATTTAGAAACTGCCCCCGCCTGCTGCACTGATTAGGACTGCTATTGAGGAGAGGCCCCGGGCATAGTCTCACCTCAGCAGACTTTTGTTCAGACTAGCAAGGTTTCATCCTACTTGTGTTTGGCTGGAAAACATTGCATCACAGTGACCTAGAGATGGGGTAGTTTTATTACATTTTTTGCTATCAGAGACTATAAACCTGCCATGACTGGGTTCAGAGGCTACAGGGTCCCTTGAGTATGGCTGCCCAGTACTGAGATGCAGTTTGAGGACTAAATATCCCTCCATTCTTTTCTCCTTGAAAAATCTATGCCATTTAGTAAAATACCAATGTCAGAAAGAAGCTTCAGAGAGCTGCATAGGCTGCCTTAGTCATGAGGGAGTGAGTGACTGGGGCTTCTCTTGGACACCCAAATCTCATTCTCAGCACTTTGGTTGTCACTCTTAATCAGATTCTCCGCAGTCTGCACTGGAGAGCTAGGACAGGTCCCTTTTTCTGGGTCAGTCACTAGGTAGGGTTGTCCCAGACGGTGTAGGACTGGATGTCCCAAAAGAGGGGTTCCCCAGGAGGAGATCCAGGTGAAGTAGGAAAGCTTGTGTTCCAAGTGTACAACAGAAAGGGGGGCAAAGTGGTGGACCCTGGGGCACCACGTGGCTTTTTCTTGTCCTCCTCGTCCTCCTTCTCCCACCTCCTTCCTCTCTGGCCATCTTCCTCCACTGCTTGTTCTCCAACCTTTCCTCTGCCTTCTTTGAAGATCAGCTTTTTTAGTTTCAGAGGACAGACAGTTCAGCCTTTTCAATAGAGGCAGTGATGTCAGAAGTTCCAGCATCAAAAGTCTGCTCTTGTGGTGGTTTAAGGTGTAGTGTCAGGCTTTGCCCCACCCACCCCCCTGTTGGTGGAGTAGTCTTCTGCCTGTGTCTGGGTGGTCCCTGGAGATGTGACCCTGGAGTCCAAGTCTAGTCTATCCCTTTGCCCTTCCTCTCTTGTATTCTCCCCCTGCTCAGCTTCACAGCTTCTGGTGATGAACTAAGAAAGCAGTGTTACTGCACAGCGCCCTTCTGCCATGACTGCCTTGGAGCCAGGCAACTGTAGACTGAATGTTCTTTCACTGTGAGCCAAATTACACCTTTCTTTCCGTAGGTCATGGCTGTCAGGCAGTGTGTCTAACAACAGGAGAGATAATAGAGCTGAGGTGGCGGGGCGGTACATCCAACATCTGAGGCATCCTGAGGGGCAGGGCCACCTGCAAAGCTCCTCCTTCCTCCAGGGGCGGGGTGGGGGGGTCTGTATCTTTCCCATGCTTGAAGTAGAAGACTGGTCTTTTCAGATGTTTAACATTCTCTGGATGTAAGCAATGAAAACCAAGTAGCCAGTTAAAAAAAGAAAAAAAAGAATGAATTGAAGAGGGCAGACGGTGAAAGTTGGAAAAACGGATCTCTAGAAGGCAGGAGTGTTGAGGGCTGAGAGCACTGTCGGCAAAGTGGATCTCTGTGGCCTTTGCTGGCCCATGTGTCCCCGTAAGAATGAGTCCACGGAGGGTGTGTTGCGTGGGCCTCACAGTTGTGCACATCTGTGCCTCCCAAGACTGCCCACAAGTAGGAGGAGGCAGTGCTACGACCATGCCGGCACAGGTACCAGAGAAGAGAGGGCAGCAGAGCTCAGAGTGGCATTCCTCTCAGATTCTGCCACTGAGGGACTGTCTGAGTTACTCTTCTCTCATCATTGGGACAAATACTTGGCACCCAAAATGAAGGAAGCAAAGGTTTGTTTAGCTCACAGCCTATACTCAGATACTCGGCTGGTTCCAAGGCAGAGTGGCTCATGGCAGAGAGCAACCTTTCATGGTGGCCTTTCTGGTGGCAGCAAAGTGTAAGAGGAACCAAGGGAGGAGGGGCAGTGACACTGGCTGCAAAGGGCAAGTCTGTCTCCCTTAAATTGCATTCAGGCTATCTGCCCCAGGGTGGGGGAAGTACTCACCCATAATCCCAGTGGATCATGAGTTAATCTCAAACTTTAGAAGTCCCAGTCCCATGACTGCATGAGGCTTTAGGGGGACAGCTAGATGCAAACCATAACAGGGATCATCAGAAGTGACGCAGAGGCAGGAAAGCCCCAAGGTGACCAGAGACAGTGTGAAGGCCAGCTTCCCCAGAACAGACAGGTCAGTCCAGGGGCAGTGGGGGACAGAGACTTCTCTGTTTTGCTTGGGTGCTCATGCTAGGCCAGGGCACTACTTAGCCCTGGACCATACATCCTCAGCCCCTTTTATCTCTCTTTTTTTAAGCCTGCCATTCACGAGAGAGCACCAGCCTCATGACCAAGTACATAATGGAGGTTAGGACTGCAACGTACAAAAACCTTAGAGAAATATTTTTGATGATTGATAGAGTAATAGGATAGTCAAAAAGTTTTAATTGTAAACTCACACTGCACTGAATTTTATTTTATTTTTTGTATTTTTAGGGAAGGGTCTACAGGGTGCTCAGGGTCACTCTATTAGAGTGATCTGCCTGTTTACAGCCCCCCAAGAGCTAGGATTACAGGTGTGCATCACCACATCCAGTCTCAATTGCCTCTCAGGGTGCCCTAGGGGTCGGGCTGGCTTGGCGGGCCCAGGGATTAAATGCCTGGCCCCTCTGCCTGCTTGCAGGCACTTCAATTTGCTGAGCCATTTGGCCAGCCCACTGCACTCACTGAATTTGCTTAAGGAAACATTTTTCTGTCTGTGTTTAGCTTACAGCTTGAAAAGCAAAAGGGCGTGGGGTTGCTATTGCCACACGGATAGTGGTAGGGGAAAGAGGCTCCCAACTTGAAAGCTAACTGGGACAAGTTTGTGTATTTTCTAAAATCAAAGAATAAAATTTAGGAACAATAGAGGTTAAGAGCAGAATATACTGAGAGAAAACAAACTCTGTCCAATGGAAGAGGACTTGAGCGGGCTGCCAAGGAACCTCTCTTCTCTGGGGATTTTTACAGAGTAAATCCACAAATTGAGGTGGGTCTGTTATAGGCAGCTGAGTTAGATAGAAATATTACAGGTAGTTGGAATAGGTGTCAGTCACCTTGAGAAGGGTGGAAGAGTCACTAATCTAATCCCCTACAGGAAGAGTCCCTGTTCTGTATTCATGTGCTTGCTAGGTGACCCGCTTCCCCATTTGATCTCAATGTAATCAATTTTTGAGCAATTATGCTTGTGATCTTACTGGTTGACCATAGTTTTTCCCACCTCATGCCCACCTAGTGAGTTCCCATGTTTCTCACCTTAGACCCATCTCTCCTCGTGTGTGTGTGTGTGTGTGTGTGTGTGTGTGTGTGTGTGACCAGAGATCATGAAACTCATGACTTTGCACTTGCCAGGCAGGCACTTGTGCCGCTGAGCTATCCCCCCCAGACCCTCTCCTTGTGGTTTTGTGCTATACAAATCGTCCAGAAAAGTCAGATATATTGGCAGTCCACTCAGGTCCCTTCTGTTCTCTCAGACAAACCTTCTTTCCCCCATTACATAAACGCTGCTTTTAACCTCCATTGTTCCTAAAACACAAACTCACACCATGTATCTTTCAGATTGGGAGTTTTGTTCCCCTATATCAGGTCAAAGGTGGGAAACTTGGGAACTAGCTAACCTGCCTGAATACAGAACTGGGGCCTTAGGTTAATGACTTCCTGGCTCTTTGAAGGTAGTGGATACCTATTTATAATACCAATCCTTGCTGCCCAACCCTAGGTAGGTATGTGGCTGTTTAATCTTTTGTCTTGAGGCCTGGCGCATGGAGGAGGTATGAGTCCTTCCCACAGTTGTAAGGTGTCCTGTCATCTACACTGGCTCCTTCCTAGCCCTGCCTGTATTTCTGTCTCAGCTGCCTACAGCCATGGCACAAACATCCTTGCAATTTTTTCATACCTTGGTATGGCAGCTCTATTACTCTTGTGTTACCTGCCAGGATAAACCCCAAGAAACTGAATTCCAGAGTGTAATTAACCTGACCTACACAGAACTGATGCTCATTGATCTCTCCCCCTAAGCTGAAGGCAGCCGTGGCTAAGCAAGCAGTGGCAGATTGTGGGGACTGAGTGGGCTCTGTGGAGAGCATACAGCCCCCTGGCCGGGGTATAGCAAGGATAGCAGCTAGCAGGGTGTCAGCAGCCGACCAGGTACGTGTTTGTGTTGCAAACCTGCATAAAAGAGACTTTCTGGGGCCTCGCAGGCAGTTAAATTCTGTGATGATCTTTACATAGACATTCTGAAGGAAAGCACAAGTCTTTTTATTTTAAAATAGTTCTCCACCTCTCCCGTTGCCTTTGACTTTGTAAACTAGAACTCATTTACCAAGAGAGCCTTATCTTCAGAGCAGAACTGTGCTTCTGTTTGTAGTCATTTGGATTGTGGCAGACGTGGGCCTGGCATCAGACAAAGCCAGGCTGGTTTTCTGGCCCTGTATCTATTACCTTTGTGACTCTATAACTTTCTTTTTATTTCCAACTCACGTTATTTATTGAATTGCCGAGCATAGGCATTTCCCATATATTTTAGCATTCAGTCTTCCAAAGCATATTGAGGATTAAGCAGACATTTATAAACTACATTTATAAAAAGTTTTAAAGGTTTTGGCTTATTCAACAACCTGAAAAGCATAAAGTGTGCCAAAAATAGTCTAAAGATTAATATATTGACTATGCATGTTTCTGCCAGCCAATTTAAGAAATAAAGCATTATCAATTCTGTTGAAGCTTTCATTAGAGATTAAGGACATTTGACAGAAAATTCAAATAACAGTGACATATATAAGAAAAGAATTTATTTTTCCCTCATCTAGTGAGACTAGTTATTCTCAAGACCTACGCTTTAAGCTTTCTATTCCTCCATCTTCAGGATGTGGCCCTTGTCTTCATTCTTCTAAAACAGTTGCAGGTGCTACCGTCATCACATCTACCTCCCTTGAAGAAGGAAAGACCAATGGTGCAAGGTTTTCACAAGACCCATTCAATGACTTCTATTCTAGAAACCATAATTGTTCTTATGTAGTTTTAACAGAAATTATTTTGCTGCTAATATAATATAGGTTCTGTTAGTAAAGACCAAAAGAAATATTATTGAGTAGATGACTTGCAGACTCTGTGGATGCCTTCCTGTTTTCCTCCAGAGACATTTACTATTCTAAATTAGGAGATTATCTCCTTCACCATTTCACCATTATATTTATATGTGTATATATTCTTCATAAGTAGTTTTATTCTGTATGTTTTAAAACTTCATCTAAAGGGATTCATATCCTGTGCAAGTTCTTCCACAAGTCATTCTATCCTGCTTTGGGGTAGAGGTTTCTATGATAGTTTGTGCCATTCTTTTTTTTTTTTTTTTTTTTTTTTTTTTTTTTTTTTTTTTTTTTTTTTTTTTTTTT
>PVJA010024429.1:0-31868 GCA_004027025.1 Myocastor coypus | reverse complement strand
GGCCCATGGAATGGAGACCCTACATGTCAGTTGTTTTATTTTTTTAATTCTATTTTATTGAACTTAATTTTATTATTTCATTTTGAATGGGTGGGCTTTTTATTCTTGGACTTCTTGAACCAACTCTTCTAATAACTACACGTATCTACCCTGTGGACAGTGAAAGGCATCTTAGAACTTGGCCTGGGTTGACACAACGCTGCTGTTGCTAGCAGAACTGGCTCTGGTGACATTAGTACTCAAGTGCCCTTCCCTTACTTACCTCTTGGAGTCAAAATAAACCTATTCTCCTTTAAATTGTGGGCTCCAGGTATTTTGTTGATAGCCTCAGGAAAGCTGATGTGATATAATAATAACAAAATATATAATAATATAAAACTCTTATTATTAATACCACAATTTATTATTATTGTTACTATTATTATTTTGCAGAACTGGGGACTGAATTTAGGTCCTTGCTTATTGTTGTAATGTATATGAGCTATTTTGATCATCCCAGGAAGCTAGATAAGAAAATATGCAGAGTGGTTCAAGCAATCCATCCAGGCCTACGCAGTAGGTAGTAGTGGGTCTGATTTCAGGGTTCCTGCTCCTACTGGCTTTGCCTCCCCAATATTACAAAAAATTCAGATATGTAGCTAACTGGGCACTTTTGCACACTCCCATGGCTGGAAAGCTGGCAGATGAACCTAACACTTGGAGGGATAATTTGCATGGCATCTCAATCCTATTTGGTGGCAAAAACAATAGTCACCCCTTACTAGTTCTGATAACTCCCAGTAGTCGTTTTAATCTGAGCCTCAGTTTCACTACCGGAAATAGACGCGCAGGTTGATGTGACTATTCAGGGAGATAATCACCCTGAGAGCCTCTAACGGACATGACGCACAGGAGGGACCCAGAAAATGTGAGCCACTCGCAACGTCATGAGCTCTAGTCCTTCTGTGTATTAATCTACTCGCTGGATGCCACCAAGGTCTACAAAGATCAGGGCAGACTGGCACTGGAGGCTGACAAACCTGGGTTTCAAAGGCTATCACACACTGTGTCACTCTTCTCTAAGCACGGACCCCTGAGGGGTTGCAGTTTTCTGTAATATACAGTGCAAGCTGGTTTTGTGAAGTACAAAAAACACAAGAAAAATGTACAAAGATACACACAGTTGAGGGAATCCTTACCTTGAGTAGCAAGCACCCAGGCTAAGTAACAGAACATAGTTGCACGCTGGAAGACCCTTTGGGTGGCTTTCCAGCCATGAGTCTCCCCAAAGGTAACCAATTTTCTAACACCATAGATTTGATTTGCTTGTCTGAACTATCAATCTCGGGCAGGTTTTCAGGACTCAAGAGAATGCCATCTCTTTATGTACTGCCTGGTAGGTTCAATATATCTGCACAACATCCCTTCTACTTCCCAGAAAGGAAGGCACAGAGCTGTGAGGACTCTCAAGGGCTCCACACAGCCAGCATGACTAAAGCACACACAGCGACTCATCTAAAAGAGAAAGCCAGCATTTCTTCCTTCACCCTGCTAAGCGCGGTGGATGGAGACAGGGAAGAAGGTGAGACTCTGAGATTGGATCAGGAAGGCCTCTGCTCAGATGCTTGAAGACACAGCCTCTTACCTTCTCTCAGCAACCCCTGAGCCTCTTATGAGACCTGAGCTTGCGCTCAACTAGGCCTGCAGGTGTGACAGGCATGCTCTGAGCTGAGATGTGAAGGAGCTCCCAACCCCACAACTGTAGGTAGAAAGCTTCCACAGATACTGACTCTGCAAATCCTTAATGTCTTTTGAAAGTGGGAATAATGAAAATATATTTTCAACTTGTATTTTGTTTCCTGAAATATAACCGGTATAAATTATATATATATATATATATATATATATATATATATATATATATATACACACACACACAAAAAAAAATAACTTGGATTTAGGGGGAAAAGAGAGAGCCAGGAAAGTTAACGATATTTCCTAGCCACACAGCTCTCTATGTTTAAGATTTACATATTTGGCTTAACAGAGTACCTCTTAGACTGTGGACAAGGCTTTGATGACAGTGAGCAAATAGGGGTCTGTTCTCCTCAGCTTGGCTTAGCCAAGCATAGGTGGCCTGGTGTTGGTCTATAGGACTTAAGAGGAATGAACTAACTAATGAACTGTTAGTCAATAACAGTAATGAAAGGCCACTTTATAGACTTGCCATAATTTTCAAAGCTTCATATATCCCATATAACACCTCCTGTGAATACCCTGGCAAGACTGAATTCCTTTCATGGAGTCCTCCCCAGAGGCAGAACAGTTTAAGAGAAACTCGAGTCCTCATGGTGATAACAGAGGCCTTGAGGGATGCGGCATTCCCTTCAGTTACTCAACTGGCAGCCAGACGTTTGCCTAGGCTGCACCAAGTTCTGTGAAGCAGACATCTTCAAAGTGAAGACATTTATGGGAAAACGTAACAACCAAGAAGACAAGTAAAGAAAAAAGTCACTCCCTATTGGGCTCGCTAAGGCTGACTCAGGCAAGCTTCATCAGCAGTCACAGGCTTCACACAATGATACACAGCAAAGTCAGAAGACATAGAAAACACAAAAGCAGCCACACAGCAGGTCCCACTGAAAACATGGAATCTTATGGGAGATGCCATCATATCCATTCTTGTCATTCAAAAACATGTCAACTTCAAACAGCACTCTGACCAAAGTAGCTAGCAACTGCATTGCACCTATGAAGTGCCACTTGAGAGAGTTTATCACATGGCCTACTCCAAAGCATCCTCCTGTAATGAAATAATATTCAGATTTAGTAGGGAGGAAACTGAGGTTCAGGCAGACAATGTGATATGCCTTGAAATCCTGCTGTTACAAATTCGTGGAGCAGGTCCAGCAGCAGTCTGCCTTGTTCTAAAGCTAGGTGACCACACGCTATGGTCTGTCAGTGCTTTTCCCTTCTGAAGCTCATGTTTAAGTTTATTCCCTACAATGACACAAGATAATCATTGATGGTTTTATGAGAAGAGGGAAAATGATTAGTGGATTGACACATCTACTCCTAGCATCTTGTCACCTGATGCCCTGCACTGCATGAACTCTACGATCCACAGATGCAACCCACAACCTTGGCCTCCGCACTGTTTCCTCTAGACTCTACTACCATGTGCCCTTCCACAGGTTTACTTAAACTATGTAATTCTTCAAGAAAGCCTCATTAGTTGGCTATGAAAGTAATTTCCAGGAAGGCAAGAAGCCTGCAAATATAAGTACACCAGCTTCACACTAATGCCCTTTCAGACTGAAAAAGCAAAGCACAAACCAGGGCAACTGCAAAAAGGTTATTTTAATTTATAATTTCAACTTTCAAGCTTAGTTTTGCTTTCCATCTTGATCACTTCCATAGGCCAATGCCCCCGTGGTGGAGTTCACCATGTAGGTTTGACACCAACAACAAAGGGCTCTTAAATCCAACTAGACCTTGATGGATTCACACGTTTCAAAAAAGCTAACAAGTTGTCATACTGATTCACATCCACAGTACAAGTAAGTCCATTGTGCATAGTGTCTAGCATTCTTGAATACTTTAAAGGGCCCATGAAAACACTGTCACTTGTTTTAAAATAAAAAGAAAAGTATTAGTATGATAATGATACTACATATACTAAAGGCAAATACAATGTGGATTCAATTCATTTTTATATCGATGCAGCGTTAAAACGTAACTTTTAATTTTTTTTCCAGAGGAAGGTGTCTCATGACTGCAAAAGTGTCTAGGGTCTATGAAAATCATACTGTGGCCTGTTCCAGCTTGATGTGTGTCTTCCCTCAAACCTGGATGCATACACTGAACAACAGACACCTCTGGCCATGTGAAGAGTGGGAGAGGGCTGTGGTAACAGTCTTCATCTGGCTCCTTCTGGCTCCTGCCCTCACTGACCAGATCGTGCTCTATTGCCTGAGAAGAGTCTGGGAACCCAAACAAGACATGATTTATCTTATCATGGATCCTTCACTATTCCTGCTTTTAGGCTAATAGTGAATAATAATAGTGTGGATAATGATGATCATAGGGAAGGAAAGTGGGGAGCTCTTCCTGTGCTAAAGAGTGAACCCAGTGTTAACATAACTGAGGCAAATATGAGGCAAACTACTTTTATGGATGTGTGCATTTTACGTTAACTTCTAAAGAGGCATATGGCTTCTCATTGGGGACTGTGAATTCCCTTTAGCAAATCTGCACACTGCACATGTGGGAGTGCATCGAGTACCCCAACAAACAGATCTTTCAGCCAAAGCCTTGCTAGACAATTCCAACTTCAGCCCTCCCAACATGCTCACCATTCTTTAGGATCACTTTTTCACTCTCGCTCTGGCTCTGGGTCTGGATCTGGCTTTCGCTCTGGCTCTGGCTCTGGCTCTGGCTCTGGCTCTGGCTCTGGTTCTGGCTCTGGCTCTGGCTCTGGCTCTGGTTCTGGCTCTGGCTCTGGCTCAAGGGTTTCAATTCCTGGGGCCTCTTAAGATTACTCAGAGCTCTAGAGAAGTGCTCATCCACTTCACTGCTGATGTCCCCCTGGAAATAGGTGAAGAGGACACTTCGGGAACTCCACTCAGTCTTAATTGGCTTCTGCCTACTTGTGGACAGTTGGATATTTCTCTTCTTTGTTCCTTCCATTGTGATAGAATGACACAGATGAAGGCTGTAAAACAAAAGCAAAACATCACTTGCATTTTTTTTTTTACCAAGGAGCTTGCCTCTAATTTGGCTGAATGGCACTTGTTTAGGCTGTGTGAACATTTATTAAACTTGATGACATGTTTCACCTTTATGCCCATGAGGATTCAGCCAGCTGACTACAATCAAAACACTACTTTTAGCCATATTTTGAGATTTCAACTTAAGTGACACTTGGGGAACACAGAGCAACAGATCTTCTCCATCATAAAGCAACCAGGGAGATATAAGCAGCATTCTTGAGGGTGAAAAGTTTGCTCCTACCCAGTACAGGTTCTCAGCAAAGCCCCCAAGGAGTCACTAGTTTTCTGAAGGTCAACAACAGCTCTGGGATGGGCCGTGGGCCAGCAGAGGAGCCCAGTCTAATCAGTGTTCAGGGAACAACATGACAAAGAGTTACAAAGTGCTGGAAGCAGCCTTTATGTACAAATGAGAATAATCAGGCCGCATGATTAGAAAAGCAAAGAAAAGGGGGATCAAGAGCACACAGAAGCCAAACAGGAGAGGAACTTCTCATCTGGAAACGTGCCTCCCTCCCTCCGAAGTGAGCCAGCCAGGCTCAGCCCAGAACCCCTTGTGGGAACAGGCAGCCTGGAGAGCTTGATTAGTCAGGCCAATGGAAGCCTGGCAATTTCAACTTTCAAGCTTAGTTTTGCTTTCCATCTTGACCACTTCCATGCAAAAGAATAAAGCACATCCAATTCTCTCTCCTCCCAAGGCCCCAGTCTGTGTAAGATGATGCCGTGCACCTATTCGCACTATCTTAGAAATTAACCATTATGGATGACATCAGCCTTAAGACCTCCAGGCAGACATGTCGCAATCCAAATACAGATTTCCTCAAAACATTTTTTTTTTATTTTTTAGGGCAGGGTTTACAGAGTGTTCAGGGTCTCACTACAAGATCAGACTCTGACTGAACCACCTGTTACTGTTTCCCTAGAGCTGGGATTATAGGCACGTGCCACCATGCCCAGTCTTTTTTTTTTTTTTTTTTTTTTTTGTCTTTTTGAGACAGGGTCTCGCTATGCAGTTGAGGTTGGCCTTGAGCTCACTTTTGTAGCCCAGGCTGGTCTCGAACTCACACCAATCCTCCTGCCTCAGCCTCCCAAGTGCTGGGATTACAGGCGTGAGCCACCACGTCCGGCACCATGCCCAGTCTTAATTGCTGTCTTAGGGTAGGCACTTTAATCCACTGAGGTATTTGGCCAGCCCTTCAAAACAATTTTATGATCACACATTGTAGGAACAGTAGTAGAAGGCTCCTGAAAGATTGTACGGTTGTCATTCTCTTCACGATCAAGTTCTATGTATCTAGAACAGTACTCTAGAATTGAGTTGATGCTCAAGAGTTGTTCAACAAATTGCCTTAAAGTTGGATTCCATCAGTAGCACCAGTATTTCTTACCTTGTGAGTCCCTTGAGGTCACTGGCTATCTATTTACATTCAGCCCAAGATCTAGCACACCTTTGACACTCAAGAAAGTCTAATCAGGCCAGAGATGTAGCTTGGTAGTCTAAGCACCTGCTTGGCAGGGGCAAGTACCTGGGTTTGCTTCCCAGTACCCACGGGTGCCAGCCCTGCACTGAGCTGGCCACTGAAACTGGTCACGGTGGTGCAAGCATGTAATCCCAGGGCTGGGGAGGCTGAGACTAGTGGATCAGTACAAGTACAAGCTATGTAGTGAGAGCCTGTACCAAACAAACAAACAAACAAACAAACAAATAAATAAATAAATAGTCTAATCATTGCTCAGCGAATACCATGGGCTTAATTTACCAGAGAAGTAGCCCGTCTAGATGTTTCTTTATCTTTGGCCACCCAGTCTGACTTATCATGTCTCAAAGGTGTATTTAATCTCTTCATTGATTGATGTGAAGAAAACAAAAATGACTAGAGCTGAGCAGACTATCTCCCTCACTAGCTTACTCATGTCTTTATCCCGGGATCTAGCACGAAGTATGGTTCTACTAGGTTGGCAGGCTAAGATGGGAACAATCTGGCAGTGAGCAGAGGAACCTTTCCAGAATGTTTTCCTTTCAGAATCATTCTAGCCCAGTCATAATTGGACTAATCTAGAAAAACCTTTGATTGAACACCATAATTTTGTTTGTATTGGTTGATGGTCAAGCTAAATACAGCCAGGCATTACCTAAAAGTGAATTCATTTCGCATCTTAATTTCAAAAAACACGGGGAAAGGCTACTTCAAAAACTCCACAGTTTCTCATAAAGTTAAAATGTTTTTCTTACTACATGCTCCAACAACCTTAGTTGTAGGTACGTACAATGAAGAGAAACAAAACTGATACCCACATAGACTTGTATACAAGCATTCCTAGTAGCTTCATTCATAACGGGCAAAAAAGGAAAGCATCCCATTTGCTATTACCAATAGACTAGCTATGACACAGTCATACAAAGTAGAACACACAAAGCAATAAAAAGGAACAAACTACCAACCTGCATAAGAGAAGAGTGAATCTGAAAAGTGTTGTATTGAAGGAAAAAAGTCTAACACAAAAGCCCACGTATGTATGAGTCCACATGCATCTATGGAACAAGCCTAAATAGTCCACCACAGCAGAATTCGCAATAGTGGTCGCCTGTGGGCTAGGGACAAAGAAGGAGCATGAGGGAGCCCTCATGGGGGCTATTAGGCAAGGGGACTATGAACGTGCTTCTGATCCACATGGTCCCATATCTTGATGAAGTCGGTGATTATTCTGTACATGTATATATTTGTCAAAGCTCATCAAATTGGACATTTAAGATATGTGCATTTTACCATAGGTAGATTATTCCTCAAGAAAAGGCACAGGATCCATGGAGATGCTTGGGGTTGTCGAAACAAAGTGTAGGTATTGCAAATTGTAAAGCAAGGAGGCTTTGGGGTTGCAGCCATAAAGTAACGGTGTTAGGAACCATGAAGTAAGAGGCATAGAGAAGACCCATTCTGTGTCAGAAACTCTATATGCATCTCCTCTAATCCTTATAAGACTCAAAGTATGTATTGTGGTCACCATTTTATAGATACACAAACTGGTGCTTAGAGAAGGGGAAATAAACTGCCCATCCCAAGTGGCCGGAGGAGAGTGACAGGGCTGAGACTCAAACCTGAGTCTGTCTGGGCTCACATCTGCTACTTTTTATTGTCCTTTACCATCTACCTGATTATCACAATGGCCTCCCCCTCCACAGGTCTCAATGTCCCCATCTGATTAGAAATATAGGGAATATATATATATATATATATATATATATATATATATATATATATATTATAAGGTTGGGCTGGGCCTCTCATCCCTACGGGGCTGCGAGCCAGGGCACTAAGGCTGTGGTATGATTTCCTTCAGGGAAAGCAGGCATAATCTCAGTTCACTCCCTCAGGGTTTCTCCTGGAAGCCACCACCTGCTGCTACAAGGGCCGGATAGCACCTTTGGAGGACTCAGTTTCTGAATGTGCAGAATTGCCAGCAGCCCCTGCTTTAGGCTCAGGCTTGACACAGCTTGCAATCTACCTTTGTGAACTGCCCCCGAAGCCACATGGAAGGAGGTGACCGAATTCTTGAGAGATCAGGGCCAGAAGCACGTTCCTCATCTCCTTGGGTAACATCCACAAAGACCAAAGGCCAGTTGGCCATGGCTGAGAGAAGTTAGAGAGAAAATCGGGGATATTTCATCCCGATCACCTGTGGACAGGTGGTGGTAAGGAATAAACCACAAGATACCTCTACCTCTCTTTGCCTCTCCAAACACACAGACACAGAGACAGCAGGGGTCACTTTCTCTACAACTCTCAAGTAAGTCCCTTGGCTATACTCAGACTCAGGAGAGAGAAACTGTACTTGAGGGATATTAAAATTCCAAGTATTAAGCTGGCTACAGTGGTACATGTCAATCAATGGCAATCATCTTATCATCTTAGCTACTCGGGAGGCTGAAGCAAGAGGATTGCTTAACCAAAGAGTTCAAGATAGTGAGACGTGATACTCTGGTTAAAAAAAAAAAAGCAAAGAAATAAAACCTTAAAAACAAACGAAATCCTGAGAACCATGATTTGACTTAATTCTATGGAGAAGAACAGCATCTCATGGCACCTCTGGAAAAGCTGGAGCAGCTTCATCTCATGTGATCCCCATCTAAGGGTCTCTACTCATGTGGCCATTGGAGGGTGTATGGCTTACAAGAGAGGGATGCCACAGAGGCGCATCTAGGCTACAAAACAGAAAGACAAAATGTCCAAGTGGACCTAGGAATATCGCTCAAACTTCTTCAAAATTCTTTGAATACAGAATCTAAAGCCAGCTGTTGAGTCTATTCTACTGTATAAACAAGACATGGACAATTTGACCACACTTCTGCAAAATGGCACTTAGCACTCATGGGCAGAGTGGAGCATCAGAGGCATTGGTTGTCATGATGATCACTTGGAGCCAAAGACAAAGTTGGACCTGACTGAGCACAGCATTTGAGGCCCTTCATCTCCTTCCCAGTGGAATTTCCACCCACATTCTCCCAAGGCTTCAGCTTCTCTTACCTTAATTCTGGACCATCACCTGAGACAGAGCAAGAGTTTATGGCTGGACCGAGGTGAGTGGTGAAGGCCAGAGCTGTCTGACCTGCTTTAGAGCAGCCCAGTGCTTGCGGAAGCAGGAGGCAGGGATTTGTACCCTCCCTTTGCTGCTGTCTAGCCCTCTAGCTGAGGCTGTACAAGGCGTTTCCTGCTAGCTATCTATTAAGAATGCAGAAAATGCACTCCAACAAGTCAATCTGGTTGGGCACCTGCAAGAATGAGGAAAATGGATAGCTCTTTTTTAAGCATTTCTTTCTTTTTCCATTAAAACTCATTTTGTGATATTGTCTCTTGAACAGCTATTAGCCCTAAACCATACAGCGGGTCACTAACATCTAAAACATCAGTTATGGGGTTTAGATCAAACTGATGTCATAGTCTTGGAAACTGATAGTCAGCTTGGATTTCCAGATCCCTTAGAATTCTAGATTTGTCATTGGCTTCCATAAGCCACAAGGGGAGTGAAAACTTCTATGACCCTTCACTGGAGGAAGCAATTTTGGAGGACTATTCTAGCAAGAGGCTTGTAAAAGGAGGTCCCAAAGTTCAGAGGTCTGAAAAACCTCTAATCTTGCCCCATTCAATGGCCCCATCATTCAGGGGTCAACCCTGGGGGACATTCTTTGCCCTTTCCCCATTTTAACATGAGTTCTACATGTATTTATTGAATATGAACTACATGTGAGGAACTGTTCTGAAAGTTCTGTTTTGTAGTACATAAATCTGGCCAAATTTACCTGCATGGGATAAATACACAACTTGTACATTGTGTGTGTATACATTATGTACATAACGTCCAATAGTGATTTGTGCTGTGAAGGCAAATGGGTAAGGGCCATCAGGAGTCCTGGGGCAGGGACTCTCCTCAAAGGTGACATTTGAGCCAATCCCTGAGGGAGCAAGCCCTGTGGACACTCGCTTTGCTGATCCCCAAGGTGAGATCACTGTTAGCCGTTCACAGAACAGCCAGGGGGCCCTGTTGCCTGGAGAGGGGGAGTGAGGACAGAAGAGACTGGATCCCTAGTAGAGGGTTTGGAGGAGCACATCATGAAGTTCTGCAAGCTCTCCTGCACAAAGCTTCCCAACTGGTCCTCCCTACCTACCTCTCCAGTGCTCACCCAGGCCATGCCCATACCGTGTCTCCCGAGGACCACCAGCAGAGTCTCTCACCTGGTCTCTTGCCTTCTTCCCTCCCTTTGTGCTACTCCATGCACCCCAAAGCAACCACAGTGATCATTCAGAACACACACAGGGCCCAGGCCCTAATGATTTCCCTTCCAGCAGAGTAGCCTGCAAGAAAGACACTCCTGGACTCAGCCCCTACTTCAGCCTCTGACCTTATTTCCTGCACTCACCCTTGCACTCTGTTACAGCCCCACAGACTTGCTGGCTATGTCTTGACCAACTTAGTCACGCTCTACTCTTTCCCTTGGGGTCTCTCCCCAGAATGTTCCCCTTCCCAAGGATCCTGCTGGCTTGCTCCTATGCTTTATTCTAATGTGTGCTCAGTCGTCCTCTGAAAAGCTTTCTCTAACTTCCGTGTGCAGAGTTCTCTGCCTTTTCACTCCACTTTGTGTTTCTTCATAATGCTTTTCACTTTTTGCTATCATATATTGTATATGTATTTGTATAAAGTTTCTCACCCTGTCTAAAGCAATGTCTGACATATAGCAGAGACTTGGGAAGTTTTTTTTTTTTTTTTTTTTTTAATGGAGTCTTACTATGTAGTTTGAGTTGGTCTTGAGCTCATTACGTAGCCCAGGCTGGTTTCAAACTTGAAGTAATCATTCTGTCTCAGCCTCATGAATGTTGAGATTATAAAACCGCACCACCACAGTCAGCTAAGTAAATGTTTGCTGAATGAATGTATGAGCAGTTGGGGTAGAGAGTATTCAGATATTCATACATGGGGCGGGGGAGATAGCTCAGTAGAATAAGCACGTGTCTGGCAAGTCCAAGGTACTGAGTTCAATCCCTAGTATATATATATTCACACAAATGAATGTCCAGCAGTGATGTTGCTGAATGAACTCCTGGTACTAGCACAGCCTATAAATAAGGAAACCTGAATTAATCAGGAATGACCGGGTGCCTTCCTTGTGAAAATGATGCTTGAGCAGAGGCCTGATAGGCCCAGAAGGCTGAGAAGGCATGAACTAAGCAAAGAGGGGAGGAGTGCTCTAAGCTACAGAAATAGCGCATACAAAAGCCTTCAGCTAGGAGGAGCCACAACTATAAGTGACAGAAAAGGAGACAGTGAGTTTGGAATTGAATCAGTGGAAAGGGGGGACAATACAGTGAGAGCTGGATAGCCAGGGGCCACAGCAAGCAGGGTTTGGCAGGCCAGCCTGAAGAGTGTTGTGTTTTTCCTGACAATGATAAGTTCTTGGAAAGATTTGCAGAAATAGAGGCTGTGAACTGTACAGATTAGGAAAGAGTGGGAATTATTACTACATGTGCACTTATAAAAGATCAGTCTGGCTGCAATGTGGCAGAAGGATTGAAGAAGTAAGTGAATGTGAATCGACCAGTTAGAGGAATGTCTCACAGTCTAAGGAAGAGATGATGGTGGTGAGTTGGGGGAAAGAGGTGCAAACAGAAAGTAGGTACTTAGAAAATAAAGTCAACAGATGTAGTACTTAAGCTGGCCTAAGGAAGGAGGGATATCAAAGACAGTCACTAGATTGATGGGGTTACATAAGTTCATTGATGAAGCTGGGGAGATAGCTCAGTGGTCTAAGCACCAGCCCGGCAAGCATAAAGACCTGGGTCTGATTTCTGTAGTCACATGTGTGCCGGCCTCATGCCTAGGCACACCGAGTTGGCCACCGAGTCCGGACGTGGTGGCACATGCCTGTAATCTCAGAGCAGGTGAGGCTGAGATGGGAGGATCACTATGAGTTCAAGCTGTGTAGTGAGACCCTGCACCAAATACATTCATTAAAAATAGATAGATAGATAAATAAATAAATAAATAACATGATGGATGGATTTGCTCTTCAGGGAGGTATGCAAGATCAGAAGGCTGTTGTGTTTGGAAGACAAAATTCCATTTTCAGCATGTTGACTATGAGGACACTTCAAACTACTTTAGAAGAGATAAAAGCATTCAAGTCAGTAGAGATGTGAGAGGCAGAGATACAAATTGGGGGCTCAGTGGTATATAGACAGGTCCTGAAATCCTGAGCTGTAACTTTCCCAGACATAGAAAGGTCTTAAGCCCACCATTTGAGTGACTCTGACATTTCCCAGCCAAAGGGAACTGACAAGTCTGCAAACATTATTGAGGACAAATGGGTAAGAAGGCAGGATGCAAACCAGAAGAGTGGTAATATGCTAAGGGTGTATTTTAAGAAGGTGTAGCTAGTCATTCGTGCTGAACACTGCTGCAAAGAATTTTTTTTTCAATTCTTTTATTGTTTAAATTTAACAATGGTTATATTACATATTTTCATCATCGGATCAGTTTAGATTAATACATATAGGTATATAAGATTGATCAAACAACTAAACATTATGTAAAGAATTTTGATGTCCAAAAAGCATCTGATGGGGTTATGGTGTGGAAGTAAGACATGAACTTGGTAAGAAGTGTTTGCAGGAGGGAGAAGGCCAAATTAATATTCCAGGGTGGAAGAAGATGAGAGATTAAGGCCAATGGAAAGGATCCAGCTGAGTGCGTGGGTTTGAATGTGCCACAGAAAGAAGGGCTTTTTAATATTATGAAATACTGGAGAAAGTAGGTTGAGAGGATGAGATCAGGAAAGGACAGATTTCAACAGGAGGCAAAATTCGATTGTAACAGGACAAAAGGGGATAGGGTGACTACAAACACCATGAAGTTTATGACCTGAGCACATGAACTGGGTATTGTTCATTTACTCACTTTTGTTGGTCATAGGGATAGGACCACAAGACAAGAGACCTTGTCTCTTGTCTGGGATATTCATCTAAACAAATTTGCCGTCTTCCGGAAGATATTTCTCACTCTTTTACTCATTTTTTAAAGCTATACTCTTCTGTGTAAAACAAGGGGAGGTGAAGTCTAAAGTGGCAGAAAATGAGCTATTTAGAATGTTCCTTTTACTGTGTTTTCAAATGCAAGTGCTCACTTTCAGTTCTAGTTGATAGGCTAATTTGCTCAGGTAATATTTTTTCCTTCCACAATTCTGGTAAAATGTGAAAAATAAGACAAAAACAACCAGATTGCCAGAAAAACAGAAAACATATCACTTGCAGATCAGAAAAATACAGCTTTCCAGATAGTGAGTTGAATTGTTGAAGGCACTTAAATAATTCCATAAGGAAGATGCTATTAATATCCAATTTCTGAACAAATTGAGTAAACAGAGCCATAGAGAAGTCAAGTAGCTTGTGCAAGCCAGGTAGTCTGGGAATTAGAGGTCAGGACCTACACCGTGCTAATCTAGGAATTAGAAAAGGATAGTGGACAAAAGAACATGAATCTCACAAACAGCCCTAGGAGAAGCCCAGAGATAGTCGGGGCTGGGGGCTAGAGTGAGTCACTGAGTACAAAGAAGAGAAGCGGCTACCAAAGCAACTGGGCCCCTCTTCAGTTCTAGGCAATGTCTCGCTGCCGTATTAACCTCCGGCTATGAGCTGCTGGAACTGCATTCTAAATAAAGCTCTTCCCAAGCAACAGAGAGGGAGCCCAGCACAGAGTTTGTAGTTGGAAAAACAAGCGGAGCATACACTAAAGTATTAGGGAACCTCTGTGAGGATACGATGGCAAAAGGCATCGTGGTATCACTGTTAAATCCCCCTATGCACTATATGCCCAATAAGATGTTATTTGCCAGGATCTAAATTAATAGCTACCAAGACTTCAAGTAGGCCCCTATCCGTACTTCATAAAGAGGATATCCTCAGTTACACATCTGCGGCAATTCCACCACATTCAGACAGGAGGTCTGGCAGGTGAATAGCAATCTCCACAAGCTCTGAGAACTCCAAACTGTTACTAAAATGTAATAGCAGTCTAATTCTTCATATCAGTGGCCAATCACTATCCAGTTAAGGAAAGTCAATAGAATCAAAAAAAAAAAAAAAAAAAAAAAAAAAAAAAAAAAAAAAAAAAAAAAAAAAAAAAAAAAAAACACTTAGTTGAGAAGGTAAAACAACTGGCTTATGAGGAGAAAGTTAATATGCAAAACAAAATATCTTTTGTGAAAATTTTTACTAGTATCTTGAGAGATGTCCAGAACAATATTGCTGATTACTGGGGCTGGGGAGATAGCTTAGTAGAATAAGTGCTTGCCTGGCAAATGCAAGGTCCTGAGTTCAATCCCCAGTCCCACAAAAGAAGAAAAAAAAGACACTTCAAAACAGTATTATATCCACAGGAGAAAATTAGTCTGGTATAAAAAAGGAACAGGCAATGAAGAGAGAATTCTTACAAACTGAAAACATAAATTCTGAGACAAAAGAACTCAGTAAAAGTGATGTTATGAAAATAATTTGCAAACTATCCTAGCAGTTGGGAAGCCTGAGTCATGAAAGACTAGTGAAACAGAATATGGAGTACAAATAGACACATGAGTATTTTGTATTAAAGGTTTCAAATCAGAAGAGGAGATAGAATAATCAATTGATGATACTGAGATAATTGAAGATTTCTTCATTGGGAAAGGAATCAAGCTTAAGGCCTATCTTTAATCTCAGTTACTACTTGTATTGGTCAGCATTACACTGCTGGCACAAAGTGCCTGACATTCACAAATTAATCAGAGAGGAGGGGGCCATGGGCCTGAGACAGTCCCCAGGCTCATGTCTTGCAGGACCCACTTTCTCTAGCGATGCCCGACCTCCAGCCCCTCTTTAGGAGTCTCTTGATCCAGGCAAGCTGGAGCATGTGTCTGAAGCCCATAGCTTTTCCTGGGCTCTTTCTTGTGATCTCTTCTTCCTGATTGCCATGAGGTCAACAGCTGCCATGCCCTGCTGTCTAAACGTTTCTGCTCTGGCCCACAGAAATGGAAGCAGCTGACAATAGACTGAAACCTCTGAAGTTGCAAGACAAAACAAGTCCTTTTCTTCTTCAACTGGTTTATGTCAGGTATTTTCTCACAGCAACAAAACATTGACTAATGCAGTACTTATTGGGAAATATATTGCAATAAATACAGTATTGAGGTGGGAATAGTCTTTAAACCTCACAGGAAGCTCTGGACTCATAAAGAGAATGATTGACCCATTGACACATGGGAAACGGGAGTGCTCTAAACACATTACAAGACAAATTGCACCCTGAGGAAAGTACCCGTGGCATACATTCATAATGGTTCCTTTTGTGATACTTGAAACAATGGATATAAATCACTGAGAAAAGACATGTACAGTGTTGCCTTGGTTCATGAACTTAATTAGTTCTACAGTTCTTAAGAAGGTAGTCACATTTGTGTTCCTGTGGGAAAGATAGGTAGTCGTGTTTGTTGCCCAATACAGAGTTCACACACAAAATTTTGCCACATGTTTCGATTTGTGAACCAAATTGTTGACAAACGTGTTTGGGAACACAGTTATCACTATATGCCAAAAGAAAACTCAGTAAAAAATCTGAGAGGCCAAACAAGAAGAAGTCACCAAGTCAATAAACATTTGAATCCATGCTTGACTCCAGTATTTATTAGAGGACACATTAGGAGACAACATTTGCAAGTATCAGACTGGCAAAAGTTTGAAAGACTAGTAACTTTTGTTACTAACAAAGACATCAGATTATTCTCATATGCTTGCTGTGACTGTAAATTAAATCGATATGTCTGGAGGGCAACTTGTCAGATCTTTCAAAACTTAAAATATATGTGATGATGTATTGAATCACTTTATGAAACACTTCCGAAGAATTACTTTTTTATGGTATCAGGAACTGAACTAAGGACCTTACACTTGCCAGGCAGGTGCTTATGCTGCTGAGCCATCTCCTCAGCCCAGAAATACTTAAAGATATTTAAAATAAATGTGCATTTAGTGAAAACATATTATGATTTATCACAAGATAACTACAAACCAACAATAAAGTCTCAGTGTGAATGTTCACCTGTATAAACCTCCAGAAAGAATTATATCACACATTAAAACCCACCCTGGACAACTTATTGACTTACTGAGAACCTACCTTAAAAATATTTTTTTAAAGGTTCATTATAAAAAATCTGGTTCAATCCCAAATACACACACACACACACACACACACACACACACACACACACACACACGTAATACCGACCTAAAATCAGTACTTCACTGAAACAGTAGCACAACAAATTTATTTGTTACAGTTTTGTTAGCAATCAACCTGGATTGCTGAGCATGGCAGTACATGCCTGCAATCCTAGCACTCCAAGGGCTGACGCAAGAGGATTACTATCAGCTCAAGGGCAGCCTGGACTTCAAAGTAAGTTCAAGGCCAGACTGAACTATATCAGGCAATCCTATCTCAAAAAAAGAAAAACATAATCAAGGTAGATCTTCACATGACCAACTTAGTTCAAAATGCCACCAAAAGAAACAAATAAGGGCTCTGCGTGTGCTCTTGTTGACTTGCCTAATATTCCTACATTTCTCCATCTCACATATCTTTCTCATGAAGTTTTACCTCATTTCCCTCAACAAGCAGGGATCAGCCTTTACTCTGTCCCAGTGGTTCTCAAAGGGTGGTCTCTGGTACAGCACATCCTATGTGGGGGTGAGGAATATAGAATCCCAGGCCCTACCCTAGTCCCACAAAGTCTCCATGGCTAGGGATGTGCCCCATGTTCCAACTGGCTTTGGGAGCTTTTGCATGCTAATGGTCAAGAGTCATTGATCTTAAGGACCTTTCGTTGTCCTAAAGCCTTGTTCATCTGAGAACCAATGAGATCAGAGTCATATCAGTGCGCAGATGCACTAGGTTCCTTGATTTACAACACTTCCAAATCCCTTTAAGATCTGTTTTCTGCCCCAAAAGTATTACAAGGAGTTTCTAGGACTTGTTTTCCCTTGATCCTAGTCAAGGAGCAACTCTGTTACCTCTTCTGCATTTCCTCTCCACTGCTGATCATCAAGGGACCTTCAAGCAGGTAGTGAAAAGTGATTCCAATTCCCTAACTAAACAAAAGCACAGCATGTGATGTCTCTATGGAGTGAGATGCAGAGATGGTTAGACAAAGCGTACTGCTAAATGACATTAGCTACCCTGTAAATTGCATTGATATGTTGAATTGCCCTACCAAAGGCAGCTTGATCGCAGATCTCCAGTAGCAATAGCCTACTCTAAGGCTTTAATCCTGTAATTGTCCTTTGGCTTGTACGTCCATCTTTCTCATTTGTAGTAACCCAAAATCATACAAATAGATGGGCTATAACTTAGTTTTTAAAAAAAACTTTCCTCAATAAACCTTAATTCTTTCTTGTGATTTCTACTTTTTATTTTTTAGTTATTTTAAAGAGAGTAACATAGTAATTGATAAGACATTAGAAATGGTACATTTAGGAGAACAAGGTAAAATGTATTCACCACGGTGTTTGTATTGCACATCACTGTCCTTGATATAGTTGCTCGGATTATAGATATCAGAATATAGAGTTAGTCAAAGTGAAAATTTTAAACATGCTACTTTTAAGAAACTGATGGAAATTAGTACTACAATCATCTCATGTTTAACTATTTGAGCAATCTTGTATACCTATGTCTGTTACTCTGAGCAACAGATTTGATGATAAAAATACATAATATAGCAACCATTATTAAATTTTTATTCTTGTTCTGAAATTCAGTACCATATGTACTATTGTATGGTACTCTGTTTCTTTCTTTTTGCTTTTGTTTTTGTTTTTGTTTGTACTCTTTAAAAAAAAATCCCTTCCTTCCATTTTCCATTCTCTTCCAGAATCTTTCCCATTCTCTATGCTCACATACAGCAAAACACCTCAGAAACAGTTGTCTGTAGTTCCTGCCTTCATAGTTTTGACTCCTGTTCTCCTCTCAGCACCCACTGTTTGGGTTTAATCCTCACAGTCAGTGAAATGGCTTCCAACAATGATCACCAACAACCTCGAACCTGAAGAATGCAATGGTGAACTTTCAGCCCTCGTGGCACTCAGTCACTCAGTTACTGGGGCCACACTTCTAGACAGTCCGCTTGGTCACTTTGGCTGAATTTTTCCTTTCATCTCATGCTTCTAACTCCCGTGGTCCATCAGCTAATACTGTCATCTGTATCTTCAACAATAAATAAAAATAAATAAAATCTGAAGGGCACCATATATATTTTGAAAAGGGAATGGACCTGTTCAAAAAGAAGGAATTACTGAGGTAAGAAGAACAGGAGAGGAAGTGGGGGAAAGAGATATATCTATGTATGTAAGCAGGATAGTTTGGACAACTGTACTGTGCATTCTGCTGCTCTATGGAAAGGCGTGGTTAATCCTTAATTTCTTTTGTCTTCCTTTTTTCGTTTTTTCCTTTTTCTCTTCTGTATTTCTTCTTTTTTGTATCTTCTAATTTTGGAAATATATCTGGTAATCTGAACAACTACTTTGAAGACAACACTATGCAATACTACAAATACTGTAGAATTCACATTATTTTCTTTAGTGAAATTCTGTATCATTTGAAATTTTTAATACTATTTTGTATTCTCTTTAAAAAATGAAAAACTGAAAAGCAAAATGCATGCATGTACTAAAATATCACAATGAAGTCCATGTCTCTATCTAATTAACAAACTAGTGTCCAAACATATATTACACACATGTAGTAATAAACTAACCCCCCCAAAAAGATATGTAACAAAGTAATAAAGTCTGAACTGGAGATAAAAACTGGGTGATGGGCTGTCGAGAAAGCTCAGTGGTGTAAAGTGCCTGCTTGCTTAGGCAAGCTTAGGCAACTGCAGAGACCGTGGTTCTATTCCCGTCACCACATGCTGTGCCAGCCCCACTCCCAGGTTTAGGCTGAGGCAGCCATAACATACAAAAAAATAAATAAAACTTACCATGTCTGTGACATACTAGAACTTTGTGTGATTTCCTATCCCCACACTGTTAGAAGTTCTGGTCATATATTTGCCATCCCAGTATTTATGTTATTTTACACTTAGTAATTCTTTACTACCATGGAAACTTTTTCTTAGTTGATATCTTTGCATACATTAACCTATTCAAACACTATGTGAATACTCTGCATTGCCTATAGATTCATACATATGATACACAATATTTTGGCCTCTAAGTTGGACTCATGATTTGATTCAAATTTTGGAATATTATTTTGAAATATTTAATTTAATTTTAAATAATTAAAATTTAATTAATTTTCCAAATGTTGTTTAATTATAATTTTTGTTTTATGATCCATACTGTATCTTTGACTTACAATCTACTTATAAGACATGGTATGATATTTTCTCCTAGTATTAGAAACTTTAAAAAGAAAAAAATAATATATATATATATATATATATATATATATATGTATATGTGTATACACACAAGAGTGAAGATAGATATGCAGCTACTTTCTCTTCGCTCATTGAGAATAAAAGCTCGTACTAATGTTGTTTAGACAAGATATAAGGTCTGCATCTTGTCCTCTGAGTAACTACTATGAAGACAACAATATGCATTATATTAATTATTGTAACCATCCTCTTAACTTTGAAGCTGTTTTATTGCTTTTTCATCTTTTTTCTCATTTGAAATGAATAAAAAAGAAAGAAAGAAACTGGTTGATGCCAATATCCAGGTGGTATTTATTGTACTTTCTAGTTTACTATTGACAGGCAGTAAATATCTACTCTGTGGAACAACATTACCTCTACTAACAAGAGCACAGTTTTCATCAGCAATAGTGTAAAATGAGCTATTTGTCTAGAGATTTGTATAGCTTATAATTATATTAGTAAAAGAAGATGGGAAAGAAACAAGATATTGGAGAAGCAAACTTCAAATAAATTCATAGGGTATGAGGAGAAGGGAAAAGTAAGATGTGGGGTCCTCTTAAGAAGTGCAGGAGAATTAAGAGTAACAGAGAACAACCACTGGAGAAAAAACAAACAATGCAAAGAAAAATATATAGCAAAAGCAGGAAATAAGAAGGAAGCGAAAAAAATTTGGAAGCGAAGAAGATAAAAGATTAAAAAATGCACAAAAACAAACTAAAAGAAGAGAAAATAGGGTAGAGAATCCCAAACCCTGAATAAAACCTGATGTATCAGAGATAAAAATAATACAAAAATTAAAAAGAAAAATTTTAAAAATGACGTCAAAGGAAAAACTTCCTGTGCTACCTAATGAGTGGTTACTCAGTATGAGAACCAGTCACAATTTTCTAAGTAGACTCTTAGGGCCCATGGGTCTTTGCGGTGCTGTCTTTGCACAGGAGTCATCCTGTTCATCACCGCCCCCCAGACTGTGGTTACCATTCAAGCCAATGTAAGTGGCAAGGCAGGGCTTTGAGTGGGTTGTTGGATTTAGTGTTAAAATACGTGAGTTGGTTCCGGCTTTGCCTCTGCTGCCTCAGACCCAGCTCAATTGTCTCACGTGCAGGTGGGGCGGCGCTCCAGTTCTGCTGTCTCATGTGGGGGTGAGGTGCCACTGCTGCACTTTGGGTCTTCTTTCCCATAGGAGGTGGCACACCACACTAGCTTGGCTCTCACATGCCAGCAAGACACCACTCCTATGGTACAGGTGTGCTCTCTCCAATTTGTACTTACCGAATCGTCCACTTGACGTCTCCCATTTGCTATCTTGTAGATACCTTGAGCATAATACCTCCAAGACAAAATCCTTCAGCTCTTCCACCTCTCAAATACATTCCTTGCCCAATTTTGCCTATCACAGCTAATGGCACCATCAGGCAGTCCGTCATTTGCACAAGCTACAGTCCTATAAATGCTCTAGTTACAAACTTCTGTGAGTGGTTTCCCCCACCCTCATTTGCTATTAGGTGTATTATTTTTAGCACATGGTTTTGCATCATGTGAAATTTTTCAGTGGAATCATTATGACAGGAATTCTTGTATTATAAAATATAAACTTCCTAGTGTCCACCTACCCTCTCATATACACATCCAATATGTACTGAATCCACCCAATCACTTCTATACCCTAATTCAAACCATTATGGTTGCATCATTGCTTTCTTTAAAAATGAGCACTTTTACACTATACCTAAATAAAACTCCCCCTTTCCAGGGCTCCCAAGCCATTCTCCTTCCCAATATGGCCTTCATGATCCCTTTGACCACATCTCTCTCCTGGAACAATACACTCCAACTGTGCTGGCTTTTTCTTGCTCTTGGACATGCAAAACTTATTCCTACCTGAAAGTCTTTGCCTTCATTGCTTCCTCTGTTGGAATCATTGGTCACCTGGCAGGTTTTTTCTCATTTAATTATTAGCATGAATACTACTTCCTCTGCCTTGACTCCTTACCACCCTAAAGAATTGTCTCCCCCAACAATCTATAGTTATTTGGAAAGTGTTATAAGCAAACTTCCATTGTATAGGCCTCAATAAAGAGAAGCTAATATTCTTCTTTAAAATTTATGGCCGTTTTTATATTCCATTGATTTCTTGGCAGATTTGGATTCATTAATTGGAAGTGGTTTATCATTCTTGGTGATTTCAATATAAAGGAGACTGAATGTCACATGCGGTGGCATGCTTGTGTAATCCCAGCATTTGGGATGCTGAGGCAGGAGGATCACTATGAGTTTGAGACCATCCTGGGCTGCAAAGTGAGCTCAAGGCCACCCTGAGCTGCATGGTGAGACCCTGTTTCAAAAAAACAAAAAATAAGGGAGAACAAATTGGTTTTAAGAAGATTAAGTTTGTAACCAAAATTAGTAAACATTTAAATAAAATAGAGCCTTGTAACACAGTGGCTTAAATTTCTACACATTCATAGGGGTCTGGTCAAGTGCATTTGAGTCAAGCTCTCAAATCATTCTAATCAAAGCTACAGATACATTTAATGACTAGAATAATGTGGTGAAGTTGAAAGACATCCAAAACAATTAATGAGCATGCATGATTTTTGGTAAAAATTTGCCATTGTTTGATGAGCAACTAGAACAAATAACAAGGAAAAAGAATAGGAAAGTATGAGCCTCAAATAATTTCAAAGATCCACTGAAGGGGTTTTCCAAGGGAAATGTTACATAGTTCATTTAAGAAACATGATTTATATCTACTAATTTTTCCAGAAGTAAAGATTCTATATGCTCCCTACTGAGAGGCCTGGTGATTAGTGGTCAGAAATTTTTCATTATCTCATCAAAGCCTTGGACTATTATTGAAATCGTTTCCTATGAAGAAGAAGAAAATGAATACAATAATGATTAATTTCATATTTCAAAATAATGACCAATTCTACCTCTGAGTATCATGTTTTCCAAGTCATATGTCACTGGATTTATGTTACAAATAACTCGTATTTTTTCCCTTTTTTGTCTTTTTCTGCCTTTTTAAGACAGGGTCTCACTGTGCAGTTCAGGCTGGCCTTGAACTCACTTGGTAGCCAAGGCTGTCTTCAAACTCATAATAATCCTCCTGCCTGGGCCTCCTTAGTTCTGGGAATGCTAGCATATACCACCATAATGACTCATTCCACTTTTGACATACTCAAAGTTCTTCACATTGTTCTAAAACAATATGACTCTGCTAACAATCCATGAGGATAATTCCTAATACTTGTAAACAATGATTTGTCTATTGTCTGTTAGTCATTATGTTAAACAGTAGAAATGCTGTGGAGACCAAGACAAACCCCTGGCTGCTGCACAGCTTCTACGCTTCTAATATGGTATGAGGAGAGGCAGGGACAAGTAGACAAATAGAGTAATCTAACACTATTATAATTGTTCTGGAGGACGATTGGCAGTTATGGCAGGAAGGGATATTTAGGTAAATATTTGTTTTTAATCATTCTGGCTATTACCGAAAAGCTACTTGGAAGAGGGCAAGAGCGCAAGGAGGGAGTCTAAGTCTAACTTGCTGGCTCTTTCAGGCCAGCAGGTAGAGATGATATGGTGGGTACTAGAGTGGAAGGAGTGCAGATGGGGACCTGCGTGTGGATATTGGACATATTATGGTTGCAGTCAACAGAGCATGGGTACACAGGATGAAGGCAATAATGAAAGCAAAGATGATGTCTACATTTTGCATTGGAATAGGTAGACTCCTCAGGTGAGAAGGCTGGAGTTTCAATAGAATCGTTTACATCAGTACTGAAGTCACCAAGAATGATGATCAGGTAGTGGAAATGTCAATAAATTGCTTCAAGTGAACAAGAGGCATAATGCAAGTATATCTGACAGTCTTATAAATTTGTGCTCTGAGAGTGTTTGTCAGTATTCTTAAAGATTTTCTTTTCTCATTGAATCTCTTTCAGGAACAAGTTCCTTGCCCTTTAAAAAAGACAGTCACTAAAATCTGTCTGGTTAAATGTTTTGTTGCCTCTTACTACAGCTCCCTCATGTCTACCTTTGTTTACATCCCTCTTACTAAAATGTTTCCCTCCTGTGAGAGCAAATGGTAAAATTATTTCTTTCTATAGTCAAAGTCCTAGTTCCTGGTTATCAGAAGAAATGACTGAGAAGAATGCTTTTTTGTGTAACATGGATTTCTAGTTTTGGGAGTCCTCTTGGTTGGAAATTTGCCTTAAGTAATAATGAGGAACCTACACCATCTTACTGTAAAAATGTTCACTTAATTATATATCTGACCTTCAAGTTTAAAAATGTGATTGTTTTGGCCCTTTTTTTTTCTTAAAGTATCCTTATAGACTTTAAAATAACATATTGGTTTTAAAATTATAAATTAACCAAATTTTGTACAGCAATTCATTGCTTTTACTGTCATCGTGGATGTAGAGATGCCAGCAATATTAAACTATGACTGAACATATTTATACTCATTCTATCACCTATTCAATATAGCTTGGTAGAGATGTAACTGGGGTGATGTGTGCCCAAAATATGTTAAATGAAGTATGATAAGGAATAAAATCAGCGTTAGGCAGAGACTCTCCTCAGATGGAAACGTGACAGCTAAAAACTATAGGGAATTGATACAGCAATTGATCCTAGAGCCTTGAGTGATGACTGGACAGAGCGAAGACTCGGTCAATATTTGTTAAATGGACTATGTGTGGGATATACTTTACCCCTCAAAAGCCCCACTTATGTGCATACGAGGCTTTGTGAGGATATCTGGATATAAACTAAAGTCATCTAGGAAGATGGATGTACCTCAAGGCCATAATGAAATAAGTCAAACGCACGTGTAATTATCACATGGCTTCTCTTATATGAGAAACCTAAATTATATACAGACTTCAATGAAATATAGTAGGATATAGGGAGATACATCTTTTGCAAATTAGAAGGGGACCACGGGGACCAAGACATGGAGGGGACAAAGAAAAGGAATGAAAATTTTAAGATGTGTTATCTGCATACATCAACTCCACACAAGGTATTTACACATTACGTACTGAAAATGTTAATTATAAATGAATTTTAAAAACCAAGGTTTACATTATTTTAAAAGACATAATTAGAATATTAATTCCCACTATCTACACCTCAGAAATGACTAAACCATGGCAATAGGCTGCACTCAGAACCAAAAGTAGTGGCTTCCATGTGGCTTGGGTTGACACCCCAGGGCTCCAGCAAGAGCCATTAGGACTACTAGACAAAGGGAGGGAAAAGAGATAACTTAGAATGTATTATAACCTGCCCTTGCCAGTGTTTTTAGAAATCAGTGAAAATTTATACTACAAAATACTATTAAACATTCTTATGGTCTAACATGAAGTATTATTCAAAGTACTCATAGACTTAAGAAAGGACATTCAAGGGGCTAGGGAAATAGCTCCGTGGCACAAGTGCCTGCCTGGTAAGTGCAAGGTCGTGAGTTTGAACCCTGGTCTCACCAAAAAAAAAAGAGAAAGGACATTCAAGCCAAACGCATGCTTGAAGCTATTTACAGCACACACATCTGGGCTGAATGCAGCACTGTATGGAACATTTTGTGTACTTTTATGGAGAATTAAATTTAGACATTTTGTCAGGTAATTGTTATGCATTATCGTGCTCAGCATCCACTCCCACGTTTCCATTCAGTGACAGGACGTATTCTTGCCTCACAATAAACTTTCAGGACTGATGAAACTTGACTATGCAGTACAAGTGGCTCTGTATGAGTACTTGGCTGCTTTATTCATTTCTGTCATCTCCTATGTTAGTTACCATCTTACAGTGGTTTGTGACTTTTACTTGAAGTGCATTTATATGGAAAAGTACGAGTATTATCAACCAAAGCAGGGGGAAAAGGGTTAGAATACAGGGACACACACACACAAATCTGCCACAGTTGGCAATGCTATTTGACAACAGCCCCCAAATAGTGAATTTACCTTTGAATATAAATCCTATCTCCAAATAACCTTGAGTTATTACTAAATAATGGTTGGATAATATTGGAAACACTCCACTGTATAAAAATACATCACTTTTCTTAACCCTTCTTCAGCTGATGGGCATCTGGGTTGTTTTCAAGATTTAGCTATGACACATTGTGTTGCTATAAACATGGGTGCACATATATCACTGTGGTATGATGTTTCCAGTTCTGGAAAAACACCCAGAAGGGGAATAGCTGGCTGGAATGGAGTTTCCAATCCTCGCTCTCTCAGGAATCTCCACTGACTTCCATATGGAGTATTACTCAGCTATACAAAAAAATAAACTCCAGGCTTTTATAGGTAAATGCACGTACCTAAAGACCATACTCACCAGTGAAATAAACCATACTCACATGTACAAACATATTGTCTTACTACTATAAGAACCTGAGTCAAGTCTGAAAGGTGCAATATATACTGGAAAAAGGAAAATCTGCTCAAAAGGAAGGAAAAACTGCAGTGAAATGAGAAAAGATGTATTTATGTGTATATACAGGACATCTTGGACAATTATACTGCTTTCTGCTGGTCTACTAAAAGGAGCAGTCAAGATTTAACCTTTTAAAATTTCTTATAATTTGTTTTAAAACCAATTTCACATGCTTTTATCTGGTAATATAAACTAAATGCATTTAATATAACTATTGTGTAATTGCTATTATTTAGTGAAATTCTCTATTATTTCTTTTTTTTTACTATTTCGTATTCACTTTAAAAAGTTTTTAAAATTTTTGTAAACACTAGAGGTAGCCTTTTGAGATGTGTTTTTTCCAAAAAACCACATTTTAATGTAAACAATGAAATGGCCCCCCTTTCATGGTTTTAGAGCTAACTTTTGCAGGTCCCCATTTCATGGTTTTAGGTTGTGTCCCAACCTCAGAACAGAAGGCAATAATTTTTTTTTAAGTTAGAAAATCAATTCTCCAATAAATCAGTATTAAATGATCCTACATTATCTTTAAAGGGAACTCTTATTTTAGTTTGTAGTCTCTTTATAGCTTCTCACCTTCATCACATCATTGGTAAAGATCCTGAAGATTTTAAGAAATCCCAGATACTGACTATAAAATTCTCCGAACAAAAATGACTTGAAATATAGCAATTCGTGGCTGATTGAAGGGGGCAATTACACTTACAGATGCTATAATGGAGAAACAGCATGAACACAGTTTAAGCTCCCAATTTATGGAATAAGCTCCTAGTGCTACATCATTACTCAATATAGCTACACTGAATTTAGAAAAAAATCGAAAAAGGACCCAAAATTTTACTGGAACTACCCAACTTTGCACAACAGTATGCACTGTGACTCTAAAACAAGTAATGAAGTTTCTTTAGGGGATCCAGAAATCTCCCCAAATGAAAGGGAAATTGTATCATGTACATACATTTTTTTCTGGGCTAAGAGCTCACAACTAATCAATTTCTAAATGGGCACAAAGAGGCCAATAGGACATGCAAGAATTTTCACCTTTATATTTTTAGCAATTGAATTTGTGGACACAGGAAGTTTGTTTTTATATACCTAAGTCCATTTAAAGAAAGGAAGGAATTTGCAAGGCCTGCATTCTCTGGAGTTAAGGAACATATTCTGGTTTAGAATGGTGAAGTGGCAACAGAAGTGGTAACATGAATTGGAAGCAGGTGGACTCCTAAGGGATTATAAATTAAGCAGTACCATGGATTTAAAATGAAATTTAACCAGGTGTGTGGGCATGCTGGCTCATGGCTGTAATCCCAGTGCTGGGGAGGCAGAGACAGGAGGATCACTATGGGGAGCCATGTAGTGAGACTATGTACCAAACACATTAAAAAAAAACCCTATGCCAGGTGTGGTGGCACAAGCCTGTAATTGTAGCACTTGGGTAGCTAGGCAGGAAGATTGCCATGAGTCTGGGTCCAGCATGAGCTACATAGTGAGTAAAAGGCCAGCCTAAACTACTCAGCAAGCCCTTGCCTTAAAAAAAAGGAAATTTAATACCAGTCCAATTGTTTCAGCATATTATCAACTTTTTATTTCTGAATATCACAAACTTCAATCAATACTTTTGAAAAATATTCTGCATGCACTTAACAAATTTGACAGAAAGACACGGATCCCATTTATTTGCACTGTAACAGCTTTAAATGAACAGCCAATTAACACATACTTAAAATTATTGGCTACAGAAGACAATGAAAAAAACTTTGATGTATTAATCTGAGGGCATCCTACCACTATGCACACATTTGTGACACTACTAGTAATGGCCCTGAAGCACAGGCAAATGGAGATGGACACTCCCTAAACAGCAAGTTAGGGGATTAGACATCATCGCCCTCATCATCATCACTGCTGAGAAAAAAGCTACTGTCTGTGGACAGGAGCCCCTCTTCCTTCACATTCTCTAAAGTCCCCTTCTCATCAGAATCTTCAAATAGCTTCTCACTGCAACCCCTCTCATCAAACTTCTCAAGAGAATTGTCATCTTCGAACAACATTTCCTCTATTTCTTTATCTTTTTCATCTACATCTCGGCCTTCTCTTTCATTTGTACCTTCATCTTCTTTCTCATCTGCACGTTCCTCATCTTCCTTTCCGCATGAATCTTCAAAAAACTTTTCATCTGCACCATATACATCCTCTTTTACACCAGCATCTTCAAGCGCTTCTGCATCTGAATTTTCTTCATCCTCTGGGTCATCTGATACGTCAAAAAATGAGTCATAGCTGTCTTCTTCATCCTTCTTGTCAGACTCTTCATCCAACTCTCTGCAGTATTCCACATCTAACATTCTTTCGGAGCCTTCAAATTCTGATTTGTCTGTGTCATTTTCTTCTAACTCTTTGTCAAGAAGGTTGTTGAGAAACTCATCAGAGCTATACTCATCAAAATCTTGGTCAACACCATTTTCTTCTAATTCTTTTGCTGAGCCATCTTCAGACTGTTTTTCTGAGGGGCCTTCATCAGATCTTCTCTCAGAGTCACCCTCTTCAGATTCCTTTTTGGGGCTGCTCTCTCCTTTGGACTCCTTGTTGGCATCATCCTCTTCGGACTCACTGGCAAGGCCTGTATTATCACAACTTTTTTTGAGTCTCTTTTCAGATTCTCTTTCAGAGCTATTCTCCAACTCATTTCTAGGACTACCCTCTTCAAACACTTTTTCAGGGCAGCTTCCGTCACCCTCTCTCTCTGGACAGCTCTCCTCAGATTCTTTATCAGGGCCACCATCTTTGTGCTCTTTTTGAAGGTCTCCTTCTTTCATATCTTTTCCAGAAACATCTTCTTCAAATTCTCCCCTGTCTTCTGTTTTTTCAAACTTCTTTTCATCAATAGGTTCTTCAAATACCATTCCAGTTTCAGCTTCTTGAGCATTCATTTTCCATGTGCTCTGGGGCTCCGAAAAATTCCTCATTCTAGAAGGCCCTGCTGTTTCTGAAGCACTAACAGACTCTGAACGCTGAAGGCCTCTGTTGGCCTCAGGAGCATTGAGGAATGCCTCCCATCCTTTTAGCCTTTCCTCTCTTTCTCTTGTACTCTCTTCCACCTGTGGATAAGTAGAACCTGCTGTTAAAATGAGTTTTAAACAAGAAGCAATAGCCTCAGTATGTCTAATGTTGAAGAAAGTACCCCAAGTTAATAAGAAAACTTCTTAGGAAAAATAAGCATTTGTCTACTCTTGGTTTGCAAAACTTTACATCTTGATTTGCTGACCTTAAATTATTATCATGTAATTAAATGAAAATGCTATAATACTGCAGGAATGTCTCATTTCTTATCACATTAATATTTGAGCTTTGTACAACCCAGAACAGAAGAGAAACATTTTGGTTTAATGTGTTCTTTTCTTATCACAATTCTGAACAAATCTCAGAATTTTATACTAACTAGAAGACTGAAACATTTTTATTACTCTCTGAATTTCAAAAAAGTATAGTTATGCTACACAGATTAAACCGAACTCAAAACGTCATTCTGAAGAACTGTTGGATCAGCGTTACTGATAATAACACATGAGCCCTCAACAATGGCATGATTTACGTGATAATCTGTAGTCCCATCCCATGCTTGGGCAGTGATCTGACGGCCACCAAACCACCTTCCATCAAGGGTTTGAATGCAATAGTCAGCTTCTTCTGGATCCCTGAAGGACACAGAGGCCACACCATCGGGATGCCTCTAGAAAGACAATCATGAATAGTAAGATTAAAAATAAAATACACATTTGATAAATTACCTAGTGTTCTCTTGGACACACTGAAGTAAATGACTTTATAAAGTCTCTATTCCCATCCAGTAACATACAATTTGCTGATTCCTTAATTTCATCTGATCTAGCAAGAACAAAGCACAATGTCTCTGGACACATTTCCAATGACAACAATATCTAATGAGAGGTAAGAGAATACAGTTGTGAAAAACAAGTGAAACTCTGAGTTAGATTCGCCCTGGGCTTGAATTCTGAAGTGGATAGAGAAGGCTGTTATCTACCTACCAAGAAGGGTTGTGAAGATTAATGAAGTAACATCTTCGGTAGCTTGTGCTATACCAACAATACATGGTGATTCAATTACTATGTGTCAATTTTAGAAGTAAAAGAGAGATAAGAAAGGAAAATACACTAGAGATTATTTTTGCCAACTGTTCCAAATATGAAGAACAATTCACATACAGGAAAATATAGGCAAATATGGAACCATAAAGTCTCGTACTTTTTTTTTTTTGTTTTGTGGAATCAGGGTTCAAACTCATGACTTGTGCCACGGAGCTATCTCCCCAGCCCCTTTATACCTTTTTAATTTGCTTTCTTTGACTTGATCACATATTCTGGAGCAGTGATGGTGAATAGCTTCTAATAATAAGAATAGCTCACTATGGCATGAGTGCTACATGTTTACCACCACTGCTCTAGCACAGTGATGGAAAATGAGTAAGGCACACCAAATCTATCAAAGCCTTTACCTGTATACCAGGGTAATCTATTTACTGCTCAAAAACAATCATCATCAAATAGACCTACAATAAAAAAACAATAAATCCAAACCTCACAGTATACTGATGTCCAATAATCACTTATTCATCTAGAAGAATTATAGCTTTAGGATTATTTTGTCTATGCCATCAACTTACATCAAACAGGAGAAGCTTCTTAATTAGTCCAAACTTCGAGCACTCTACGCGAAGGTCCTCTCTGATCTCATTCAGCACCAATGGATCATCCTACAAAAATAAGCAGGTTTAAAATAGGACTGCCTGTTTTTTCATTTCAAAGAATCAAACTTCTTGCTGTGGCAAATCAGCAAATTAAAAAATAGAAAATTTTCATTTAAGGTTGGTTAGGTTTGTCTGTAGTCTACAACACTAAATGAAAAAATCATAATCGAATGAAGTTAAGCCTATGATTGTCACAGTCACTAGGCAGTGCTCCCTTCGTAAGACTGAGGAAACAGACAAACAGCAAAAGGGTCTACAGCAGCGGTTCTCAACCCGTGCGTTGTGATCCCTGTGGCGGCTGAATGACCAAAACACAAGGGTCACCTAAAGCCATTCCAAACCATAACTGTAGCAAAATTAACAGTTTTGAAGTATCCACCACAATTATTTTTTGCTTTGTGGTCACCGCAACATGAGGAACTGTATTGTGGGGCCATGGCATTAGAAAGATTGAGAACTACTAGTCTACAGTGACAAAGAAAAAGGAAGTAATGTGGGGCTGCAAAGCCCAAGAAACAGCAGCTTTGGGTACAAGTCCTGTGGCCACGTATTCATCAGGCTCTGCTAATTCCTGTCCTGAGTGGGCATCACAATCATACCTTTCCTGAGACTTGGAAAAATTTCATTTATAGAAATGCTGCAATAGAGAGAGGTATGTCCTCTTCTTTGACTAAGCGTGCTAAGATTGTTTTATATATTTCTAAGATTATACTTCCAATTCCCAAGGTAAACCTTGTAAGTATTGTTTGTCTTATCACCTGCCATACTGAAACAGAACCACATACCACACAAAATATTAAGCATACAGGAAAACACATTCTTGAAGTTGTTTTTTTTTTTTTTTTTTTTTTTTTTTTTTTTTTTTTTTTTTTTTTTTTTTTTTTTTTTTGTT
>PVJA010024428.1:0-31832 GCA_004027025.1 Myocastor coypus | reverse complement strand
AAAAAAAAAAAAAAAAAAAAAAAAAAAAAAAAGAAGTATGGAGATTTGCTCATTGAATTGAGCTTACTTATCTCAAAGCTAATTCCTGTCCAAGTACTGATGGAATACTTATGCTACTTTTTCATAGACCTGGGTACAGGTGACATTGTTCATGGCACAACCCACCACTAGCTTCCCATCTTGCAAACTTCTGGTTACTATGCTTTCTTTGCTGTCCCATTCTGGTGCTGAGCCAATGCTCCATCTTTAAAAGAGCAGACCACGTGAGTTTTTCGACCACCAGCTATAGTCTCTTCAAACTTCTCTCCCAGATTACAAGAAAACTGTGTTGTTTTCAGGGTGCTCTCGGTTTTAATGGTGAGGTAGTTGCCATCACAAGTGATGATACAGTCTGGCTCAGCCATCGCGCCCATTGTTCACAGAGCTACTCCTGCTCCTAACTCCTCATGTATTCATCAAAGCCTTTGCTGTCCACCAGACTCCGTCTTCCTACCAGCTGCTGCACGGTGGTCATAACAGGTGCAGGTGCGGGATCAAAGAGCCGAACTGTCGGCGCAGGCAGCGTGCTGTGTGGCTCCCCATGCTTTGCTGCTCTGTAAGCGTGGCCATCAGGCCCAGCTTTGGAGTCCTTCTTCTTACCCCTGGTGCAAAGTGGTGGTGGTTTTAAGGCCTCCTCTCTCTCTCTCTCTCTCTCTCCTCTCTCTCTCTCTTTCTCTCTTTCTGTCTCTGTCTCTCTGTCTCTCTGTCTCTGTCTCTGTCTCTGTCTCTCTCTCTCTCTCTCTCGCTACAACAGCAATACACATTCTCTGTAGTAAGACAACATAGATACTGTGAACCGAGAAAAAGGTACCTCAGTACTTAACAGCTCCCACGCCTTTATGCAGGAGCATTGAAGCCTAGAGCATGAATGTTTGAAGTGTCCGCCTCAGAAGCACACTAGGAAGGTTTGCGGAAAAGATCATACTCAGAGTGCCAGTGAGGACAGGACAGGGGTTGGGGTGACCGTTCCCTCCTGCTCATGAGGAGCTGTGCTGTCTGGAAGTGGAGTGTAGCCTGCTAGCACAACCTTGCACAACTTTTGTTTCATGGAGCCTGATCTTTCTCATCTATGAAATGGGTCCTCACCACCACTGGCATGGAAGGATGCTGATAAATCTAGTGTAGATTAAGTGACATAGTTCTGTATGAATATGCAACTTGCCTGTCACATGGTGGTGAGTAGCCTGTGATCATAGTTAAGACATGGTCCTTGATGCCACAGGTACCAGTTTAATTTTCCCAAGAGGGTGCCATGCCTGACCCCAGTGAGAGGGATGATGAGTTTAGACAGTGCACAGGAGAATAATGTTTTTTTTTTTTCTTGTTTCAGAACTTTTTTTGTTTATTTATTTATTTTTATGGCCGGCTCAGCCTGCCCCGAGGGCAGTGCTGGCGCAGCATGTGGTGCTGGGGATCGAACCGCGGTCTCTGCAGCCGCCTAAGCTTTCCTCAGCAGGCGCTTTAGACCACTGAGCCATCCTGCCGGGCCCCAGAATAATGTTTTTGATAGTTAAATTTAAAAAAAATTATTTGAGGGGCTGGGGAGATAGCTCCGAGGCACAAGTGCCTGCTGGGCAAGTGCAAGGTCGTGAGTTCGAACCCTGGTCCCACAAAAAAAAAAAAAAAAAAAAATTATTTGATACAGGGTCCCGTTACACAGTTCAGACTCTTAGACTGCTGAGCTATCTCCCCAGCCCAGTAGTCATGGATTTTAGGATTACCTTTTATTTATAGTGACTTATATGAAAATAATCATTTTCAAATAAATCTAAGTAAAAGGGATTCAATCAACAAAAACGCCGAGTGGCAGTGGAACAGCTGATACTTGGATGCAGTGGAAATTGTGTCCGAGCATGCAGATGCTGGCCACAGGAGGTCCCTGTTCTCTCTGTGGAGCCTGAGAATGGTGTCTGGTTATTGGCAGAGCAGGAGCTCCCCAGACACCATGCTGTCTAATGCTTTCCTCTCACTAAACTCACCCCTGATGCTCCAAGGTGTAAGAGCCCCCCAGCCCACACGTGGCAAACTTGGACAGCAGTTCTTTTTATATGGACTCCTTCTCTCCCTCCTAGCAAGGGTCAGGTCATCTGCAGCCCTCTGAAGTCAGACACAGAGCAGGGTGATGATGTAGATTAAAGATTCCCTTCACCCTTTTTTTTTATTATTTTTTTTTTCCTGGAACTGGGGATTGAACTCAGGCCCTTCCACTTGCCAGGCAAGCACTTATTCTACTCAGCTCTCTCTCCCAGCCCCTCCCCTCACTCTTTTTTTTTTTAAATTTAATTTAATTTATTTATTTCTTGCTTCAGAACCTTTGTTTGTTTATTCACTCATTTTTATGGCTGGCTCAGCCCACCCCAAGGGCAGGGCTGGCGCAGCATGTGGTGCCGGGGATCGAACCGCAGTCCCTGAAGCTGCCCAGGCTTTCCCAAGCAGGCTCTTTAGACCACTGAGCCATACCGCCAGGCCCCACCCTCCCCTCGTTCTTGACACCGGCCCCTGGCCACTGCCACCTAGACAGGCCGGACACACTGATGGCTTCCTGGATGCCCCAGGCTGTGGGAACCTGCATGACCACTGGAGCACAGTTCTGAGCAATGACACCAGGGCCTGCACCTCAGCTGCTGGGGCAGAGTGGGTGGGAGAAGCTCCAGGTATCCTGGCTCCCAGTGGCAGTGCAGGGAGAGGCCCGCTGAGCTCCCCAGAGGGTCCCCACACAGAGCCGCTCTTACAGGACAGTGTGCCCAGGCATACATCCTCGTGGGCTTTGTTCCCATCCCCGCTTGTCTATGTTCCCAGCCTCTTGGTAGAGCAAGACTTCCAGATGGCTGGACAACTTTTGGAGCTTCTTGTTGCTGAATGTAGACATAGGAACTGGTTGATAGCCGATGAGGCCTGAGATTTTTTTTTTTGAGACAGGCCTCACTCACTATCCAGTTCAGCCTGGCCTTGAACTCATAGCAACCCTCCTACCTCAGCCTCCTGAGTGTTGGGATTACAGGTGTGCATCACCATGGCTGTCTTCTGAGTTTGTTTATTTTAAGGAAGTTGCTAGGAACAGAAATTAGAATCCCCCTCTTTCTTTTTTTATTAAACCCATAGAATATAAGTGATGAAAATTCAAGTCAAATACTTCAGCTTAGAGGTGATTTACACACACTGAAATGCCAGCACAAGCATTTTTCTCACACATTCATGCATCTGTGGGAAGGAGCAGGGGCAGGGAGAGTGGGGTGTGAGCCAAGGGACGCAAAGCCCCACGCTCAGGGATTCCAGGGAGGTCCTGAGGTTGGGAATGAACTTCCAGAGACAAAGAGAAGAATCTGAATCTGGGAAGAGGAGATGGGGCTGGAAAGGAAAGAAGAGTGGAGGGAGAGTGCAAAGTGGGGTCAGAAAGAAGAGGAGAGAGAGAGAGAGAGAGAGAGAGAGAGAGAGAGAGAGAGAGAGAGAGAGAGAGAGAGAGATTTCAACACCCAAAGTGGAAGGTAAAGTGTCTTTTGACTTTGCAGGACAAGGGATTGAACTCAGGCCCTTATGCTCGCCAGGCAAGCACTTATTCTACTGAGCTGTTTCCTCTGCCCCTTGTCTTTTGACTTAAATCTTACCTAATCAGTCACTTTCATGAACTTGAATGCCCTTTCTGTAGTGGGATCTTCAGCAGTGTTTCTGGGTCCCCATGAGCAAGTTGTCAAGGCAAATCTCCAAATCTGCCGTGAACTCTGATCATTCCTCTGGTCCCTTTCCAGCAGTGGGTGTCCTTGTCTTAAACCGGTGGTTCTGAGACTCACTGTGCTTCCACCTCATGTGGAGAGAAGGTTACTACCCAGACTGCTAGGTCCTGGCTCCACGAATTCTGTTTTTTTTTTTTTGCAATATTGGGGATTGAACTTGGGACCCTGTTCCTGGCTCCTCAAATTCTGACCCAGGAGGTCTGGGACCCATGGGGTCGTTTCCACTACTCACCAGCTCCCCGATGGTGTGGCTCAGGGGCTGCATTCAGAATCACTGTTCTAGATCCAGAACATCCACAATGCCAGGGTTGGATTGTTTTCTAAAATTAACCCAGAGTCTCAATTTGGAAAAATCTCGCTGTTCCTGCTGCTGAAGCTTTGGGAAATTTAGCTGACAGCACCCCAGACACAATAGAAACACCAGCGTCTACACATTTCTGAATTCTGGTGCGAACAAAAGAAAAATACTTCCAAAACACATTCTCCCCAGAGGATCTGCCGCTGCTGTCCCACTGGCCAGGCTCATCGTTGGGGCTTTGGGGAATGTTATCAGGAGACCTTTCTCAAAGCAGGACCCTAGGAGTGGGTAGCAGAAGCATTGAACCTGCAGGAGCTTCTGATTGGGCCTGACAGTCAGGACAAGCACAAACTGGCCTTGTCACCCCCATGAGTGGCTTTCTGTTGTACTTGCAGGGCCAAGCATGCTGCTGGGGGTACCCTGGGAGGAGGTGAAGGCTGTGGGCACTTGTTGGATGGTATCTGTGCTCAGCACACACACACCTTGGCCCAAGGAAGCGCAAGACTGATTCTAGCCCAGGACCAGCTGTTGACATCTTTTCAATAGCAGAGTGGCCCCCAGCCCAGCTGCCACTCTCTGGAGCCCACTTTAGTTTTGAGCTATGCTCAGCAGAACCTTAGGCACTGGGAGTTGCTTGTACGGCTACTGGGGGATCCCTGTGCCCACTGTGACCTGCAAGAGGAGCATCCCCGGAGGAGGGTGTAGCTCAGTGCTATATCGCATGCTTAGTGTGTGAGATGCCTGGGACTCAGTCTTGGGTCCCCATTCTCCCTGCACAACCAAAACATAAGCAAAACGCTACACATCCTTGCTTGCTCACTTTTTCTTTGGTATTGTTTATTTATTTATTTATTTATTTATTTATTTATTTCTTGTTTCAGAACCTTTGTTTGTTTATTCACTCATTTTTATGGCCGGCTCAGCCCGCCCCGAGGGCAGGGCTGGTGCAGCATGTGGTGCCGGGGATCGAACCGCGGTCCCTACAGCCGCCAAAGCTTTCCCAAGCAGGTGCTTTAGGCCACTGAGCCATCCCGCCGGGCCCCTCTTTGGTACTGTTTTGAGCCAGTGTCTTGCTATGAAGTTCAGGCTGGTCTTGAGTGCACTGTGTAGCACAGGCTGGCCTCCAGCTGTCAGGGACCCTCCTGCCTCAGCTTCCCCAGTGCTGAGATTACAGGTGTGCACCATCACACCTCTGCTTTGATTCCATGCATTGGCTCCCATGGGATTCTTAGAAGAATGCTGCCTGGGATGGAAAAGCAAGGTTTGAGGACCCAAGACCCAGAGGGGCCCTTCTGTTTGTAAAATTCTGAATGTTTGATCTCTGTGTAATAACAAAAAAGGGCCTTCCAAATTCGATTTCCAGTTCTCTGGCTCCAGTAATTGAAGATAAGTGGGTAAGTGGGTGAGCTGTGTTAAGACTTGAGACACATGAGAATTCTCTACCCTCCCTGCCCCCAGCTGCTTACTGGGGGGATGGACTCCAGAGCCCTGCCCAGCGTCCCCCGCAGGCTCAGCCGTGCACCTCTGTGAGCGGTGTTCTCTCTCCAGTGAGCAGTCACCGCTCAGCGAGCCCTGCTCTGCAGAGTGGGTGCTCATCCTGGACAGCAAAGCTCTCCCGAGCCCAGCAGCCTATGCTGGCAGCTCTGCAAAGGCATCACAGGAGCGAAGGTGGTGTGGGGTGGAGAGCGCGCGCGCGCGCGAGAGCTCCTCTGATGGTCAGTGTGCCCACATCCGTGTGGTCGGCATTCAGGCCAGGGACCTCGCCAAGGGCTGTGGAGGAATCAAGCACCTTGCTTGAGAATGCACTGAAGGCCTGTCCAGAGCCTAACCTGGCAGTGCATGGTGGCTGGTCCCAGAAGGCCTTGGCCAGATCTCGTGTTGGGGGCATCTTACCTGTCCATCCAAGTGCGGATGGCAACCCCAAAGGCTTAGCTGAGCCACACACCCACCTTTCTTAATGAGAGGCCATTGCTAATATTGCTGTTAACAAGACAGTAACTCAGTGAGAACCCTTGGGCAAAGCCTCGGGTTGGCAGATGTGTACGGCACATGTGTCAGGGTGAGGGGTCCCCCAGGCCCAAGCAGTGTCCATCGGAGGTACAACACTGAGCATGCTCCAACATTCAGCTAGTTCTGGGCATCACGGTGTGGTCCTAGGTGCGTGAACACTTGTCTTATACCAACGTGGTAACCTATCCAAACAAGGCCAAAGAGATCAAAGTCAGAGTTATGGGCAGGTTTGGTGAGAACCTTCACCCTTCTATGAGGAGCGTCATTTCCAACTTCGAGGGAGCGGGCCTCCTTTGTGACGGCAGTTGTTCTAAAAAATACATTTTATCTTACAGTTCTCTCTCAAGGTGAGTGTCATCAGTTATTGGGAAAAGCTATTAAGTATAGGATCTTGGTATTAAGGGAAATGGTTTTTCTTCTAGTCTTGGAAACTCCAGTCACTGATGGCAAGATGCAGAACAAATACAGACGTTAATTAAATGATTTGGTCATTTAATTTATAGCTTCTCCCTAACTCAGATGTTTCTAGATCAAGTTTTTTTTTTGACCCAAGCTGACCATAAACTCACTATGCACCTCAGGCTGGCCTTGAACTCACAGCCATCCTTGTGCCAAGTGCTGGAATTATAGGTGTGCTGCAGCCACCGTGCCCATTATTAGTGCTGGGAATTGAACTCAGGACCTTGTGCTTGCCAGGCAGTGGCTGCACCACTGAGCTACATATCCCTGGCCTTGGAGACTGTAGACATTTTAGGCTACAACATTCTTTGGGGCGTGTGTGTGTGTGTGTGTGTGTGTGTGTGTGTGTTTATAGGATATCTGGCTGTCTCCCCAGCTCCACTCACTAGACATGAGGGGAAGCACCCCATCATTCAAGCTGTGACACGGAAACCATCTTCAGACATCGCCCCATGTCACCAGGGTGCAGTCACCCTTGTGGGGACTGCTCTTCTGCACCAGGTCTAACGGCTGATCTGATTCTTTCCTGGAGCAGAGTCACAGATCCCCTTGCAGACACTTGGCTGGTCAGGAGCCTGAGTTCCTGGTGGTCCGTGTGCTCATGCACCTGGCTGATTTGTCACTCCTCCCCGATGTCCCGTGGCACCTGCGACTTGGGTGCTTGACTGCTTCTCCTTGCAGGAAGCCGATGAAGCCTTGTTGCGTAACCTGCGCCTTCAGCTTGAGGCCCAGTTCCTGCAGGATGATATCAGTGCAGCCAAGGACAGGAACAAAAAGGTAACTGTGATGCCCCGTTGTCCTTCCCCAGGTTGGGCTCACTTTGTGGGCCCAGATGCTTGTGGCTGGACGTGAGTGGCCACTTTTGGTGTGTTTTCCTCTGAGCCAAGCCAGGGCTGGGCCAAGGAGACAGGCTGGTTGCTGGCCACACTCGCTGAGCCAGGCATGCTGGGGAGTAGGCAGGCGGTGCCTTGGGGTCATGGTGTTGGGAACGTGTATCTATGGGTCCACTTCCTGCACCCCCACAGGCCCCTCCCAGTGACAGAGGGTCCCCATCACCTCTGCATGAGACAGGGCAGCTCTGGCTGCTAGGAGGTGCAGAAACTGGGTGCAGGAGGAGGCACCCTGGTTCTGTGCCCCTAGAGCCCCTACTGCTGTCTGGGAAGGGGAGGCTGGTGTTGTACTGGAGGATGAGGAAATAGCCTGGAGAGGTTGGGCCACACCTCGCATTCCATAGCTCCAGGATTGATTGATTGATTGATTGATTGATTTTGAGGTCCCCAGAGCTAGACCTCTAAGGCTAGAGAGTGGGAGGGGACCCGGAGAGGACAGGAGAGTAAACACCTGGTAAAATGCAAAGAGCTATAGATTTGTGTATGTTCTGCACTTCTGCATTTTCTGGGCTGAAAAAAGTTGCCTTCTTGTGTTAAGACTTATGACCGTAACAGTGATAGTGAACCTTTTAGAACTTTCAGTGATTCAAGCAGCCTGCTCTGGCACATGTGCCGCAGGTGTGCCACCACTGGGCTGTCCTGTAGGCTGCCTATACCACAGAGTAGTTGTTGATGCTGCCCTTAATTTTTTTTTTCAAAACAAGAAAACCGTAACAATGGTTGCATTACATATTTTCATCATCAAATCAGTATACATTAGTGGTTCTCAGCCTTTCTAATGCTGTGACCCCGCAATACAGTTCCGCATGTTGCGGTGACCCCAAACCAAATTTTGGTGGCTACTTCAAAACTGTAATTTTGCTCCAGTTATGATTCAGAATGGCTTTAGGCAACCCCTGTGTTTTGGTCATTTGATCCCCGCCGGGGTCGTGACCCACAGGTTAAGAACTGCTGGTATAGATCAACAGACATAGGTATGTAAGACTGATTAAACATTAACACTTTCAATAAACATTATTATTTTTTTAACTTCCAATTGCATTTTGTATTTAAGTCACTCTTCTAAAAAAAAAATTATAGGGGTTGAGACTGCAGAAAACGCAAGGTCCTGAGATTGATTCCTGGTGCCGCCCAAAATTTCTTTCTTTCTTTCTTTCTTTCTTTCTTTCTTTCTTTCTTTCTTTCTTTCTTTCTTTCTTTCTTTCTTTCTTCTTTTGAGTCCTTAAACTAGGGAGACTATATGATACTTGGATATGTGGGTCTGGTTTATTTCACTTATGAGTATATGTTCAAAATATATCCATTTATATATGAAGTCTTCGAGTTTACCATTCCTTAGCTGTACCTTAATTAAGACAGATCTAAATCACTTTGTAAGTGGTGATACTATATGAGGTCTAATGGAAATACATGATGAATATTTAAATTATTATTATTATTATCATCACTATTACTATTACTATTATTATTATTATTTTTTATTTTTATTTTTTTGGCGGGACCAGGGTTCAAACTCATGACCTTGCACTTGCCAGGCAGGCACTTGTGCCACGGAGCTATCTCCCTGGCCCCCTATTATTATTATTTTTAGTCTTTTTGAGACAGGGTCTCACTGTGCGACTCAGGCTGGCCTTGAGCTCACTCTGCAGCCCAGATTGGCCTTGAACTCACAGAAATCCTCCTACCTCAGCCTTCCAAGTGCTGGGATTGCAACTGTGTACCACCATGCCTAGCTTTAAAATATCTATCATGGTAAAAGCCACATTGTCATGATTCTTCTTCCAAATGCACACTCCCTCTGTGAACATGGTTACCCCACTGTTCTTGCCACATTTTGTTTATTTGAGATAGAGTCTGGTATAATTCAGGCTGGCCTTGAACTTACTTTGTAACCAGGTTGGCCTCAAGCTGGTAGCAATCCTTCTGCTCCCACTTCCCAAGTGCTGGAATTACAGCAGGGCGTCACTGCCGCTGGCCCGTCCTGTTCTCGGTGCTTTCTGGAGCAGTTCTGAATGTCCTCTTCTATGGATGTTTTCAGATACTCTTTTGAGGCTTCCTGGATATCTTGAGTTACTGGCTTTGATCATTTCGATCTTGGGGAGGAGTGAGGAGTTGCATAGTGCCAGAACCAGTGAATAAGGGGGACAAGGACACGGGGCCATGCTTTTCTGAGCCCGCCTTTCTGTTTCTTTATTTTTAAAATTTTTTTTCTCTTAACAGCATATTAAGTTTTTTATTGTTACATGATAACACTCTACAATTCAATAAGACAAAAACACAGCTTAAAAATGAGCAAAATATTTCAACAGACCATTTCACAAAAAAAGATACAAATGGTCAAGAAGCCTGTGGGAAAGTGCCTTCCATCAGTAGTTACCAGGGGAATGCAATCTAGACTCACTCGGGAAGACAGCTGAAGGGTGTATACAATGCCTACGCCTCTTAGTGAAAAGCTCTGCCAGCCTTTCTGTTTCTCAGTACCTGGCAGCAGCATTCGCCGTAGCTTCCATCACATCTTGGAAAGACTTTCATAGTCTTTCTTATCAAAGAAGACTTTTAGGACTCCTGCAGAGTGGCAAGAACAGTGGGATAAGTGTGTCTGAGGGGAGGAGGGGGACTCTGAGGAGGACTTCCGGTGTCGTGTCTTTTACTGTAATAAACTTTAAAAAGTTTAAACATTCACCATCTATTTCAGCCTCCTTCGGCATCAGCACCCTAGCTCTCTCAACTCTGTGCTGCAGCTTTGAGGCTTCTGGTCTCCCCTCCCCGCTTGGGGCGTGGAGTGCCAGGTGCCCACTGGTGGCTGGCTGGGGACGCCCTCACTGGATGGCCTCTCTGCTTCACCCCTCACCTCCACTGGCTACATTTCTCAGCTGCATCCCCAGATCACCCAAGTGCACTCGGCTCCTCCTTGCAGGGTCTGCTCCCGGGGAAACTGAAGTCAAGTCAGTCGTGCCCGTGCCGTTGCAGGACCACTGGGAGCTGGAGAGGGCGCTGCCTGCACCGAGCTCTGTGCGCTTTCTCCTCCCTCTGGCAACTCTCCAGTCTTCTGAGATGGTGACTCAGCTTGGAGCTGGGGAGCGAGTGGGGGCAGCTGCTGCCCAGCCCAGGCCACACTCCTGAGTCCTGCCTTAGTCTTGCCATCAGTGGGATGAAATGGCTGTGCTGCTTCCTGGACAAGGTGACTGAGGGCAGCCAAACAGTCATCTCTCGCAGCTGGGAACAGGCGCCCTGGCTGGGAGAGGGACTGGCCACCTGGTGGATGGTGACCCTGCTTTATAGCAGGATGTGCCTGAGACCACACCCATTCTGCCAGGCTCTGCACAGTGAGGCTACCATCTGGGAGATGCTGTCCTTGGCTAGTGTCCTTTGTCCCGCCAGGCTCTGTGGTCCTGCTGTCGCACTGAAGACAACAGCCCAGCATCTAGGTAGCTGAAGGGAAATGACAAAATGAGCTGTGCCTCAGTTTGCCCACCTGTCCCACTGTTTTTGAGAAGATGAAAGGATCTGGGGAGTGCCCGCTCCATGGCAGACACAAGCTGGGGCCAGTCAGTGGCCGCACGTCCCCACCTTGACCAAGGTCGAGGCAGAGGGTGTCAAAGACCTGTTCCTGGACTCACACCAGTTTTCTCCCTGCCCCCTAGAATCTTCTGGAAATTCAGACCTACATCAGCGTCCTGCAGCAGATCATCCAGGCTGCACCTCAGGCACCTGCCATCGTGCGTGGGATACGGGAGGTGAGCAAGGGGTCGTCTGGGGGACCGTTTCCTCACACCCCAAGACCCTGAGGCCTGGGTCAGATACCCATATTGCTGAGTCTGGAATTTCCTCTTTGTCTGCTCATCCTGTGATGTTGCTGCTTTGGCCTCTGAGGCCACTGACTTCCTGCCATCCTCAGAGGTGGCTTCTCCTGCTTGTCCCCCCTGTGTGCTCCGCAGGAACCCCCCAGACTGCTTTCCTGCAGCCAGTGTCTGCTGCCAAAGCACACTGCCACAGCGAGGCAAGTGGGACGGGAAGAAGGTTTCTTAGGCTGGAGGTTCTGGAGTCCAGGACTCATCTGTTAGCAGAGCCCCAGGGCAGCCCCGGGTGTGCGTGCGTCTCCTGTGATCGGGAGTTAGTCATGGGGCCTCTCTGCAAAACACCTTTGTTCTGGGAAGCTCCCGTCGTCACGTGCCTTATTGTAGGGACCTAACCCCAGGGTGTTGCCAGGGGACAGACCTAGTCCAGCCAGACGTACCCCTGCCCCAGTGGTGACTAGGGCTTCCTGTTGCTCTGTCTCCTCAGCAGCCTTGCTGTGCCAGCCTTCGCACTGTGTGTTCTGCTGTTCTGCTAGGGACGCTGTGAGTCTGACTGTGGTCTGAATTTGCATCTGTAGTGCTGACCACCCTGGGTGTTGCTTCCTCTTCTCACAGGGCTCTGGTTCCTTTGTGGGTTCCCCTTCATGACCTCCGCTTACCCGTGTCATCCCCACAGGGGTCCTTCTTTCTGATACTACTCCCTGGGCCCAGGGACCCCCACACCTGACCTGGGGGGACACAGAACACGTCTGTCACAAGCCCTTCTCCCTCTGGGGTTTCCTCTGCGTGGCCTGAAAGTGGCCTTCTTTGGCAGGAGAAGCTCCTGACGGAACGTGAGGTGGCCTCGCTGCAGAGCCAGCTGGAGGAGGGCCAGGAGGCGCTGTCCCACCTGCAGGTGCAGCGGGCGGAGCTGCAGGCCCAGGTGCGTTTCTCACAAGGAACTGCAGGCTTCATGTGCTTCACTGAAGGTTGCAGGTGTGCAGAGGTAACCAGCTCTGAAGTGTTACCACCGCCCAAGTACACCTGTGTCCAGCAGAAGCAGCATGCTGAGCAGGTGACAGCACCCTGCTTTCCCTGCCTAAGGTTCTCGGATGTGGGACAGTCCAGGTCCAGCCTGTGGGAGTCCCAGGCACGTGGAGGCAGGGTTGGGGTTCACCGTGTCTCCAGCAGCCACCTGCTGCTCCCTTCCCACCAAAGGCGAGGCTGTCCAGGTGCTTCTACCTGCACAGGTGAGGCTGTCTCAGTGTCAGCAGCCGCTCAGGTTTATACATTTGCTATGTATTTCAGTGGACAGGAGAGGCTGTCCCCAAAGCTTGATTAGCAGATGGCAGGCTACTCGCCTTCATCTTTGACCCTGTGTGCAGGCTACCTTCTCCCCTCCCTGTTCTGTGGCAGGACACTGGGCCTGCCTTGTGGGTCCACAGCTATCCTTTCTGAGAGGAAGAGAGAGCGTGGCCCTTTAGCTCTAGGCACAGAAGGTTGGAGGCCTTGTCCCTGGAAGCAAGCAATGTGGACATGTCAGGTCCATTCTGTGGTGCTGGCTACAGGACTTCTTGGTGGATTCACTGTGTCAGGCTAAGTGTGCCAGGAATAGCAAGTCAGGCTGGGTTTGCACCTGGCTTGGTCCGGTCTTGCTTCCTGTGTCTGTCCTCAGGGCAGGTTTCTCCTCTGATGTGACCTGAATCTGAGTGGTCAGGATGGTGTTTGCTTCCCAGATGGCAACATGAGGTTGGGTTCCAGGCCCAGGTACTTGCTGGGCAAAGCCTCCTTGGAGGAGTAGTGGCCCTTGTTGGTGGCTTCTTCCTCAGCCTGGGATTGGTGGCTCAGTGGCGCCTTCCTTCCTGAGTCAGCCTCCTGCACTGCATAGCTGGCGGCTCTCGTGGCTTTGGCCTGTACCCCAGGTCAGACACAAGTGCACTTCCCTTGGGGTGGATGGTGTGTGACTAGGTCTCCCCCAGCCAAAGTGGTGCCTTTCACAGCAAGCTGCACCCTCCATGGCACCTGAGCGAGTGCCTGGGACCCAAGCTCAGTGTCCTGCTGCCCAGAAGCTGCAGGCCCGGGGACAGGAACTGTCCCTGAACTGAGATCACAGTGGGAGAAATTGGGTCTCATCCTTTTCAGGAGACAAAACCGTGGCTCAAAATTGACTGCATTTTCCTGTAAGGCCCTGAGGGAGGGAGGGACGGAGGGAAGGGAGTGTGTGGGTGGTGGGCAAATGGGTTCAGGGTTATGTGTTATGTGTGTGGATGAGGTGTCTGGTGTGTGAGGTGTGTGTAGTAGGAGGTGTGCATGTGGTGTGTGTGTAATGTGGTGTGCATGCCCTGCGTGCAGGGCAAGGAGCGTGTGTCCGGTGTGTGTAGCGTGAGGTGTTCTTGCTCCATGTGTGCAGTGTGAGGTGTTTGAGTGTCCTATATGTGCAGTGTGAGGTGTGTGTGTAGTGCAAGGTGTGTGTGCTCTGTGTGGTGCGAAGTGCATGTGCCCCGTGTGTGCTGTGTGTGTGTGAGTACTGCTTTCAAGATTCAATGGTGTTGTATTTGTGCAAGACCCAAGCACCGCCTGCTGTGTACCTGAAATCACCTCTAGATTTCTTAGAATACTCAGTACAGTGTGAATAGTTGCTGTGTAAACAGCTTTACTACATTGTTTAGGAAATAAACAATGACAAGAAAATAGTGGCAGGGCATGGTGGTACATGGCGGCACTTGAGAGGCTGAGGCAAGAAGATCTCCTAAAGTTTGAAGCCAGCCTGGGCTGCATGGTGAGTCAAGGCCAGTCTGCACTATATAGCAGTCTTAAAAAGCCAGAGAGTAAGAAAAGAAAGAAAGAAAGAAAGAAAGAAAGAAAGAAAGAAAGAAAGTGTCTGCATATACTTAGTACAAATACAGTAAAAAGTTTTCTTTCTATTCTGGCTGGGTGAACCTCTGAGGAGGAGCCTCAAGGTAGGGAGGGCCTGTTTGTTCACTCTCAGAATCTACCCACGAGGCTCATGAGACCCAGGTTTTCTGCCTCCGTGGCCACCACTGCTCCTCTGCAGATGTCAGCTGGGACCTGCACAGGCTCCGTGGTTGTTGCAGGGCTGGAGGGAGGTGCAGGCTGCTGCACACGGCCACATCTGGAGGCTGTGGTTGGGTGGTTGGTGGCACCCAGTTCTGTGGCCCAGGCTGGAGCTGTGGCAGTGGCTGCGGCCTTCCTTGGTCTGGCCTGGCCCCTCCACTCCATCCCAACAGGGACACCAGGTCTGTAGTGTGTGTCCTGATGTCCCTTCTGCCCTGCCATCTATCCTGCACTCTTCTGATTTTTTTGCTTCTGCTCCTGGGTTTAGCACAGCTTCCCTCTGAGAGGCCAGTATATTCTGCACGGTGGTCATCACCTCTGGAGTTCCTGTGCTGTGTGAAATATTGTGGGTCCCGCTGAGGTTCCCCTTAATTAGCTTTCAGGGGAGCTGTGCTGAGGCTGGTCCATGCGGTGTTGGAATCTGTAGGTGTGTCATGAGGGCTGCAGGGGGCGGGGGCGTGCATCTCCCGTGCCCAGTGATGCTGCAGGGCAGAGCCTTGTACCTGATTGGCCAGGCTCCCACTGCACAGTGGCTGCGGTGTCCACCACTGGGCTTTGCTTGTAAGCATGGGGCGGCCTCCCCAGGGTCAGAGGAATTCTGATGCAGGCTTCTGGCAGAGGCCCTGGTGTGAGTGGAATCGTAGGGCGGGTGAGGGACACCTGGTCCTGCCCTTCCTATCCGTGGCAGGGGCACCCTTGGTGATGCCACTGGCCCGGAGTGTGGCCACTCCATCTTAACCTCCCTCATTCGAGTTAGCTGGATGCAGATTCAGTAAGACCCCATGGATGACACTTGTGGAGGGCGGAGGAGAAAGGTCAGGCAGCTGGCACCGGCACCAACTGTACCTCTGTGACAGGCAAGGGAGAACAGTCGCTAATCTCAGTGGAACAGACTGTGAGTCTCTGGCGCCATCTAGCGGCGGGATTTGGCACCACAGCGCGTAGTCATGAAGGACGGATGATGCCACCTCTCCTCTTTTTGGGAAGGCCCCCTCCGTGTGGGCAGGACACCTGGGCCTTGATATGTCCTTGCGGAGCTGTGACTACACGTTCCATTCTCCCGCAGCCAGCTAGAACCTACGACGATGTGCTTTGTACTTCTCCATGCACGAGCGTGGGGTTTCGTCCAGTGCGTTTTCTTCCCCTTTTATTAATGTGTTTGTGATGCACAGTAGAAGACACTGGCTGGGGAAACAGTGCAGAGACAGGGCAGCTGGAGCCTTGTCCCTCCCTCCCCTCTCCCACCCGTCGCTCCTCCCTGCCCCTGAGAGATAAAGATTTTGTTCCTGCGGAGTAGACTCTAAGCGATTTTCCAGGGCTCCGATTTCTCATTTTATGACAATTCCTTGCTCTGCTCACAGTCCAAGTTTTGCTGGTGAACGTGCATGATCTGCACGGAGCTGTCACTGGGCCATGTCTTCCCCAAGGCAGCCGTGTGCCTGCTTGGGGATCTGTGATGATGGCAAGCTCTCTGCAGCCTCTGTGTGCGTGTGTGTGTGTGTGCTCACATGTGTGTGCTCACATGTGTATGCTCACATGTGTATGCTTACTGCTGTGGCACAGAGAAGGCGGGCCTGGAAAGGACCTGTGCTGTCAGGCAGCGAGCGCCTGGCACCCTGTGCAGTCAAGCCAGAGTCTTGCTGGGCACTTCTGGGCAAGTCCCTCCACCCGTGTGCCTCAGTTTCCTCATCTCTAGCATGGGAATGAAAACAGCCCCCTCCCTGGATGAGGTCCCTGTGAGCTTGGGGAGTCTGGCCATCAGCTTAGACCTCATTAGCACCAACCCCGGCTCTGCTGTGGGTTGGGGATCCACACCTCAAAGGCTCAGAGATGTTCACCTCCATGGCTTCTTGCCCTTTTATCTGGACTAGCTCAAATGCACAGGTACATGAGCGTGTCCTCTCTTGGACTTTATGTCCCTGTTCCCAGTGACAAAACTGCTCTTATGTCATCTCCTTATCCTGTGACACTGAAGTTGTCCCGAGATCCAGGCCTCTGAGGGAGGAGTCTTTTCAGTGTTCTTGCTCTTTGAAAGGTTTCTTGGAGTGTGCAGTCACTAGAGTGGGTAAAAATATGTCCCTGTCCTGGAGCCTGCAGGTGAGCCTTGGCATGTTGCATTATAGGCAACAGGGATGTTGAGATGGAGCTGTTGGAGGAACAGAAAACTGGTCCAACTGCCTACACAGGAAGAGTACTTTTCTTTTCTTTTTTTTTTTTTTTTGTCTTTTTGAGACAGGGTCTCACTGTGCAGTTCAGGCTGGCCTTGAGCTCACTTTTTGTAGCCCAGGCTGGTCTCGAACTCGCACCGATCCTCCTGCCTCAGCCTCCTGAGTGCTGGGATTACAAGTGTGAGCCACCACGCCCGGCTAGTACTTTTCATTTTGAGATAATTTGAGACTTCTGAAAAGTTGCAAGAACAGCTCTGAGGTTCCTCAAATTCTTTGCACCAGCTCTGCTCCACTCACGTTAGCGTCACAGATGCCCAGGACAGTGATGGAGACCAGAATTAGTGGTGACAGCGCACTAGCAGTCGATGGTGCAGTGGCCCTATTGTGCTGTCTTCTGGCCCAGGCTCCCTCCTTGGTCTGCTTCAGTCTGAGACTGCTCCCTGGCTTTCTAAAATCTCTCTGAGCCCAATGCTTTTTTTTTTTTTTTTTTTTTTTTTTTTAAATGAGAAGAATAGATTTATTGAGGCAAAGAAAGCTCCTGTCCAAGAGAGGGATAGAAGGGGGACCCGAGCGGGTTGTCCTCGGGAAGCTGTCTCTTCCAGGGGCTTTTATAGAGGAAAACCTTGTGGTGAGGCAGGCCTAAGGTTGTGGAGAAGACATGGGAACTCATTTAGGTGGGTATGAGGCGGGACAAAAACTATGGTCAACCAATGACATAACAAGCACCATTGCTCAGGTAAAATTGAATAAAATCAGGATGCAATGGGAAAGCAAGTCACGTAGCAAGGGGGCACGAATACCACCTATTGGGCTTATGAGCCCGATGCTTTTGGAGAGTCCAGGCCCACTGTGTGTGGACCACACTCCTTCACAGGGTCCCTGCGCTTCATTAGGATTAGTCTGAGGTTCCGTGCTTCTGATGGGTGAAACAGAGGATAGCTACTTCGGTCGTGGTGCCTGAGTGAGTCCTGCTCCTGCCCCAGGGCCTGTACCTCGGCAGGTTCCTTTCCAAGTCCCTAGGAGAGAAAGCATATGATGGGCCAAGTGAGTTGGATCCACCCCTATTCTAAGCTGTGGACAGGAGAGTGAGATCATCCTGCTGTTGGCACCCTCCTGTGGCCAGCTGGTTGGGGGTGACACGAGCCGGACAGACATCCTCCCAGTGTGTCTGGTCCCCATACTCCCCTGCCTCCCCTGGCATATTCCTGAGCACCTTTGCAAGTGTAGCTTCCCAGTGTGTCACCGAGTAGGTGTCATTGTCCCCAGTGCAGACTCACGGAGGGAAGCATCAGGCGGTGATGGAGGCAGCTGGCAGTAGGGGCCGCCACATGGTGTGGTGCAGGTGCCTGTGCAGGTGCCGCCGAGGACCAGCTGTCAGTGCCTGGGGGTGCTGGTTAGAGATCCAGACTCTGCCCCCACCCTCAGGTCTTTCTACCCCTGGGGGTGGGTCTCAGGCATGCTACAGCTGCTTCAGGTGGAGGTGCTATTTTTGCTTGTTTCATTTTGTTTGAGGATATGCGTGTCAACTTCTGTCTTACTTGAGCATGAGCCTGTAAAATGTTGGGAGCTTAACAGAGAGCAAGCTTATTAGTATTGCATTTTGGGGTCCTTAGCATGGTCACAGGCTCATTTTTCTTTTGTCTTTTTGAGATGAGATTTCCCTATGTAGCCCAGGCTGGTACTGAACTGATGACTATCCTCTTACCTCAGCTTCCCGAGTGCTGGGATTACAGGTGTGTGCCACCACACCTGGCCTGGAAGCTCTTTAAGGACTAGAAAACCACCTCCTTCTATTTTCCTGCTGTAGTCTTTACTTGCTCTGTATTAACATGCAGAGACGCTGCCTGCGGCACGATCAGCATCGTTTTACTGCGGCTGGAGATTGGACTCAGGGTTCCTGAGTGCGGGGCATCTGATGTGTTTTCGTATAGAGCAAGCTTGTGCACACATTTTACCTTGCAAAGCATAAATGTAGTTCTGCTGATCCAAACTCAGAAAATTAAGGTACCCTAGTGGCTAAAACAGAACCCCGAAGCTTTCCTCTTGTCAGTGAAGTTAGCATCTTGTCTCTTCAGCCTGTGTTCTTTTCAGGATTGCCTTGGTGCCTGATGGATAACTGCTATTTAGTCTGAAGGATGGACTTCATTTGGATACTCATTTATCGATCGAAGGCTGATTTTTATTTTTCCGGCTTACTCCAGAGGGTGGCAGTGCGAGCAGTTTTCACGTTGCTCTTTGGTACAGATTTCAAAATCGATTGCTGCTAGTCTATTCTTGGCAGAGAAACAAATGAGGAAACAAAAAGCTGGGTTGGGGAGATAGTTCAATGGTCTAAGTGCCTGCCTGGCAAATGCAAGGACCTGGGTTTGGTCCCCAGCAGCGCATGCTGGGTTGGCCCCGGGACCCCAGGCATGCTGTGTCACCCAAAACCAGGAGTGCTAGCACAGGCTTGTGATCCCAGCACTGGGTGTCTGAGACAGGAGGATCACCCTGTACCAAATAAATTTTTTTTTTTTTTTTAAAGTAGCTTGCACCCCAAGGCAGAAGCGCTAGGGCCAATTTTTGTCAGAGAGGGCAGTGGGTTCCTTCCAGTGTCTGTGCCCGCAGACCGCGGCCCTGGATCAGGCGATTAAGACCGCGCATGAGTGTTACGACGAGGAGATCCAGCTGTACAATGAGCGGATTGACAGCCTGCGCAGGGAGATCGAGGAGGCTGAGCGGACGCTGGAGAGGACTTCATATGACTGTCGGCAGCTGGTCGTGGCCCAGCAGACCCTGAAGAATGAGCTGGACCGCTACCAACGCATCCTCGAGATCGAGGGCAACAGGTGTGACGGCCGCCTGGGCCCTGTGTCCCCATGGGCCAGTTCTCGCGATAGGTGGTAGGGAAGGGACACATATCCCTGACCTCTCGGAGCCTTAGAGGCCCAGATGCAGACAGTAGATTTGGAGCCAAGGGGCGGTGGAGGTGATGAGTGCGTGCTTGAGAACCCCCCCGCCCCCAGAAATGGCCTCAGGGGAAGGCGGCCTGTGCCCACGGCCCCAGGGGACTCGGTCTGGCAGTGCTCCGTGGGATTGGTGCTGGTCCCCTGGCTCTCCCAGCACCGTGTGTCTCTCCATCACGGAGCTGTGTCTTACTTGGACCCCAGTTACTGGGACTTGTGGGAAATTCCTTCACCTGAGCTGACGCTGACATCCATACCCACACGTGCTTGGAGAACAGGCAAGGTGAGGTTGTCCTCCAGTTCAGCCCCTCCGATTTTTGGGGTTTGAGTTACGAGCAGCCCCCACCCCTGTGGAAACCCCGGAGGGCCATCTCTTCCTCCGCCCGATCCTCTGTGTGGGGTGCGAGTGCTCGAGTGTGCAGTGGGGAGGGTAGGGTTTTCTTTCCTGTCTGCAGTTACAGTCCACGAGTCTTGCACAATTCCCAGTTATATTTATGTCCCGCGAGCACTGTATGAGCACATTTATGAAATCAAGCCTTGAACTGCATTTAAATGTCCTTGTGAAGATTGTTGTTTTGGGAGCAGGGCATCCCTAAAAGTTAGAAGCGCTCTCCTTGGTGGGTGTGACTCTTTTGATACGGTTTCAAATGGAAAGAAGTATTGCAAGCCGGGCGTGGTAGCGCACGCCTGTAATCTCAGCACTCGGGAGGCTGAGGCAGGAGGATCGGTGTGAGTTCAACACCAGCCTGGGCTACAAAAGTGAGCTTTTCCTTTCAAGGCCAGCCTGAACTACACAGTGAGACCCTGTCTCAAAAAGACAAAAAAAAAAAAAAAAAAAAAAGAAAAAAAAGAAAGAAGTATTGCAAGAAGGGGAGGAGGAAGCCCTGAATACTCTGCCGAGATTCCCAGTTGTGTACATTTTATTTGAGTTGCTTTGACATTTTTCTTTCTCTCATCACTTATTTTTTGAAACAAGTTATCATATCCCCTTGGTCCTAAATACTTCAGCCTGGGTTGGCTGCCCTTTAATTAAAACACAAACATGCCAACAAAAAAAAACATCAGGAAACCGCGGTCCCACAGAGCGGCGAACCTTTCCATTATAAGCAGTGTTCTGCAGTGCAGGGCTCGAGCTCGGAGGAGGAACGATTGTTTGCGTCCTGGTTCCGTGTGTAATGTAAATGAGTACACACTCATCAGCTTGTGCTGTTTGCCAGCGCTTTGATCCAGAGAGAGCCTCCTTCGGCCTAGTCTTAAAGGTGGCCCCGCCGTCTGTCTCTTTCTGCCAGGCTGACCTCTGCCTTCACGGAGACGCCAGTAACGCTGCTCACCCAGAGCCACAGGACCCCGCTCAGCCTGGGACCCGGTGGGAAAGGTAACACTCCCCAACCACACCGCTGTTTGGTTCACCTTGGAGGAAGAAGAAAAGGGGAAAGGCAGCAGAGTCCTGTTCTGACCCTGACGTTCACGCACTGTCTGACCCATCTGGACATCCATCAGATGCGTTTATGGGGAGTCCTTCTTCTTCTCTCGGATCTGCTCCCTGGGCCACTAAATGACGGAGCCGAGAAGTATCCAGGGAGGAAGGTGGCTGGGGAACGGTGCACCTGGGGAAATGCCATCCTTAGCCCGGGGGGGTTTAGTGGGTAAGAGGCAGCCTGCTGTTTTCACTGCCTGCTTCTTGGCAGGAGTGGGCCCTGGACTGTATTCTCCCCTTATTAAATGAAGTCGCTTTTGCCCGAGAATCCAGAGTCCAGTACAGACTAAATGCTCAGCCTTTGTTCCTTCTCCCTTTCAAAGCTGAGCAGAAGCTGGGGTTGCCTGCCTACAGTTCAGCTGCCTGGGAAGCTGAGGCAGGAAGGTCACTTAAGCTCAGGAGAACAGAGAGGGTCTGAGTAACACAGTGAGATCTTTTAACGGCTGCCTGTTTGCAAAATGTAGCCTGGCCTCTGGCGTCTGGTCTTTTCGGAATGGTTCACTCCGCCGTGAGACACCTCTTGAATCTGGACAATACAGTATTTTAGGAGAAAAGAAAAGGTGGTAAACTTGATGCTCACAGTGCTTTATTTTTATTTTTTTATTTTAATTTATTTTTATTGTAAGTTGGTAATTTGGGATTGCATAAATCTATGGGACACAAAGTGATGTCACTATGCTTAAGGCAGGATAATTATTATTTTTTATTTCTTATATTTTAGGGAAGGGTCTACAGGGTGTTGAGGGTTTTACTACTAGATCAGACTCAGTGATCTGCTGTTAACAGCCACCCAAGAGCTGGGATTACAGGCACACACCACCAAGCCTAATCTCAATTGCCATTTTAGTAGCTCTGGGGGGCTGGCAGGTCTGGAGATTGAACCCCTGGCCCCTGGGCCTGCTTGAAGGTGCTTTAACCTGCTGAGCTATTTGGCTGGCCTTACAGCAGGATAATTAAATGGAGCTAGTTACCATGTTCATTTCTGCAGACACGTGACATTGTCTGTGGTGGGAATATTTGAGATTCTGCTGTGGGATCCTGTGGCCTCTGTCTCTCCATGCCTGGCTCATTCATTTAGTCATCATTCTCCGACTTGGTGCACGTGGGTCACATAATAGCAGCTCCTTCTTGTAGAGGCCACCTACGTTCTGCCCTGTGTGGTATGACGCCTCTTTTCCTGTTCATCAGCTGCTGGGCCCCCAATGGCATCTGTCAGGGTGGTTGTGGACAGTGTTACAGACTCCGCTGACTCGGATCTCTGGGGCCTGCCCACAGTGGGATTGCTGGATCTTGTAGGGTCCCAGATCCCCATTTCCCAGATAGCTCAGGGCTCAGAGTCAGAACATGGCTGATTCTGAGCCATCAATTCTGGCTGCCACACACGCCAGGCCACTCCTCAGATGCACAGCTCCATGTGGTCTACACTTGGAGGAGACCAAGCATGGCTAAAATGTGTTTGGAGCCAGGGACCCTGCGTTGTCCTTTGCAGAGGCCCTGGATTCCATGGCTGGCTCTGACAACACTTTCTTCTGAGACCAGCCATCCTCTGAAGTGTCCCTCTCTGCAGCCCCTTTCCCGTTCTGGCTTCCTGACTGTTGCTGCCCTTTTGGGCTGCATCGGTTGGCCCCTCAGTGGGTCAGCCCATGCTGAGGGCTGGCACTGGGCAGTTGTAGTCCTGGGGTGCACGAGCTATTTCCCATCTCTAGGACAAATATGTGGCACCCACAGATTAAAGGAAGAGAGGCTTGCTTTGGTTCACAGCCTCAGTGAGTTCAGTCCATGGTGGGCTGGCTCCATGGCAGATGTGGCATGGTGGAAGGACACAGAGTTAGAAGAAAAGGTGCTCAGCTCATAGCCACCAGCAAGGAGAGGGGGATGGAGAGAGACAGAGAGAAATGGAGACCAGGCTTCGCCTCCTCACAGCACATTTCAGCCCCAAACTCATCCATGGGTGAATGGTGAACCAATCTTCTTCCAGTGCATGAGACTTTTGGGGGGCACCTTAGTTCCAAGCCATAACATGGGGTGACAGGTGGGAAGGGTTAGAAAAGAACTTTGGGGCAAAAAGCTTCTACACTTACTATGCGAGAAAAGCTAGAAAGCCTCAGAGAGGTGGCAGGGTAAGATTTCTGCATGCTTTCTTTGTCTTCTAGTTTTTCATTCCAACTAGGAATGTGAAGTAAGGGGTGTATAAGTGTGTAGGGATGGGGGGGGGTCCCTGTCATTTCTGAGTTAGCAGCCCTGCTTCTTCTGTTGGCCCAGGAGGAAGGTCTGCCAACCTGGGTGGGCCATGTTGGTTTAGGTTGCTGGGATAAAGGCAGATGAGGGAGTGGCAGGTTCCACGCCCATACCGGAAGCCATCTGAATGTGCAGAGTCCAGCAGGGCAGCTCTGTGGGCGCTCCTTGGAGGAGTCAGATGAAGGGCTTTGTGGAGTCCTGGCTCCTGGGTTCAGTCTGTGGGTCCAGATGCCCTCTGTGAGCTCAGCAGGGAACAGGAGTGTTGCTCCCACTGGGGACTGAGGTCCTGCTGCAGGAGCCGCAGTCCCCTAGCCTGTGTTTGCCCCACTAGATACCACTAGATACTCCCAGAGCCATCAGCACAGTGTCCAGCCAATACATATTCATTGTCTCTCACTGGTAGTGACCCTGGAGTTACTGCCTGTATTTTTATCTTTGTTTCTTGGTCAGATTTCAGCAGAGCTGTGCAGGATATCACCACAGCTAAACCGAGGCAAAGGGGCCTCCCCAGGAATGTTCCCAGGAGGAAGGAACTCACAGCTCAGGACAAAGCAGATGAAACTCTGGATGATGCCCCCGTAAAGGATCCGGAAGACCCGAAGCTGGGGCAGGGGACTGCCAAAGAGAAGGCTGAATGCAAGCGTGAGTCAGGGGGCGGAGAAGCAGCGCCCCCAGCTCAGGAAGGGGGTCCGGAGGATGTGCCAGATGGGGGGCAGATTAGCAAAGCCTTTGGGAAACTGTGTGACATGGTCAAGGAGAGAGTGAGGGTCCACAAAGAGCCCACCCCTGAGCCCCCCACTGACCTTTACACCAAAGGGCGCCACGTGCTGGTCACAGGGGATGCCAGCTATGTGGACCCTGGCTTCTGCTCCTCCTCCATCCCCATCAGAGGTGGGGTGGTGATTTCCATTGAGGATGGCTCTGTGCATGAAGACAGCCACGTGGAACCCTCTCCTGAGCAGCCCACGCCACCTTCAGAGGATGGACCAGGAGGCCCTAAGGCGGGTGAAGGGGAGCACACAGGCAACCAGCAGTCTGCAGACAAAGGGAAAGAGATAAAACCCCAGGAACCCAAAGGCCCTGCGGTGAAGGATCAGGGCCAGAAGGAAGAGGAGAGCCCTAGGAGACCCTGTCCTGAGATCATACCAGGACCGGAGGGACCGTCCACACCCCCACCTCCAGGGCCCCGGCCCACTCAGGCTGGAGCAGAGGGGAGGAGCAGAGGCTGGCCAGAAAGGAGCCTTCCAAGGGCTATGGCTTTTAAGAAGGTGGAGGTGGTGGAATCCATTGAGCAGATTTCAACAGAGAGCATTGAGACGTATGAGGAGACCTCTGTGGTTGTGGAGACTGTGATGGGGAAGGCGAAGGCAAACAAAAAATCAGAAGAAAAGGGCTCCTAGGACAGCTGGGCTCCATAGCAGGCATCTGGGGGCCGCTGTGGAGGCTGCTTTGATATCTTTGGGCGTGTGGTAAGAGTGAGGTTCCCGTGTGACTTTAACTGTGGATGATTCATTGGCTTTGCCAGGGAACCTGCATTAAAATATTTTCTTGGCTTGCACCCTGTGCCTGTGTCATCCCTCAGGGCCACAGGGACAGGGGGGTTGCTATGCTCAGGACAAGAAAACTGGGTCCTTGGCTGTGAATGGTCCCTACCCTCTTCTTCATGGGCATGTTCTGTGTCAGGGTGTCTGAGTTTTCCATGAAAAGATGCCCATGATGACCTGGGTCTGTTCCACTCCATTTCCACAGAAGCCCGTGCATCACAGCTTGGGCTCCCCCAGAGGCTGGCACAGGGTCGAGCGCCAGGGTTCCTGTGGAACAGCAGGGAGAAGCAAGGTCACTTTGCTTGGAGGACTGGAGAGCACGTACCTTAGGGTCACTGTGTGTCAGGCGGGTGGGGGAGCGCAGGTATAGAGCTGCCAACTGCTGCCATGGGTGGGAGGTGTTGTCTCAGGACCCCACAAGACCCATGGGTACAGAAGTCCTGGTTGTAACCTTTGGAAGTCGACTTGGAAGTGTGTGGAAGGAGCGAGGTCAGGAGACCAAGGCAGGTGCTCTCTGTCCCATGTAGGCTGTGCGGTGCAGCCCTTACTGTTTTCCCGCTCAGCAGTGGTTTCCAAAAGCAAATGTGAGTGTCACTGTGTAATTCCTGGTAGACTGGTCTGAAAAGTGTTCTTGGAGCCTGCAGTGTGCTGGCCAGCATTTGAGGGTGTTTCTTAGATTTAGCATCACCTTTTAATTTTAAAAAAGAGTATAAATTAGAATTAAAACAGAAAAATTCACAAGTGATATAGAATTTCATTTAACAAAGCAATGCTAATTTCACAGTATTTGTTGTAATACATTGTATTATCTCCCAACCAGTTATTTATATTACCAGATATGTGCAAATAAAATTGGAAGGAAAAAAGAAATGTACAAGCAATTTAGAGGAAAAAAGTCACAGATAATTGAAAAAAGGAGACAAAACAAATTAAAGCATTAGCTGCTTCTTTCCATAGACCGGCAGAAAAGCATAGTCCAGTTCTCCAAGCCATCCTGCTTACATCCCTAGATCTCTCTCTCCCCTACTTCCTCTCCTGCCCTTCTCCTCAACTCAGTAACTCTTTGCTTTTGAATAAGTTCATTCCCTTTTCCTGTATCTATTGTGACCTTCAGATTCCATTTTCCTCTTTCAGGTTCTCCTGCGAAGGAGACATTATGATGTTTGCACATGTGGGTCTGATTTATTTCACTTAGGAGTATATATAGCTGCATCCATTTACCAACAAATTTATCCTGTATTACAGCTGCATAATACTCCATTGTGTAGAAATACCATATTTTTTCCTCCCATTCTTCAGCTGCTGGGCATCTGGGTTGTTTCTAGGATTTAGCTATAAGAAATTACTCTGCTATAAACATAGGTGCACGTATATCACTGTGGTATGAGGTTTTTGGTTCTTAATGGAAAAATACTCAGGAAGGGGAATAGCTGACTTGAATGGGATCTCCAATCTTAGATTTTGAAATCATGAATGAGTATGTGACTTTGTCAAAAGCTTTTACTGCATCTGTTGAGGTGATCATGTGGTTTTGTTCTTGATTCTGCTGATGTAGTGTATTGCATTTATGGATTTGCATGTGTTGAACCATGCCTATATTCTTGGAATGAATTCTACGTGGTCATGATGTATAGTCTTCTTAATAATTTGTTGTATTCTGTTTGCTAGCATTTTATTGAGGATTTTTGCATCTGTATTTATTAGTGAGACTGGCCTGTAGTTCTCTTTTTTAGTTGGATCTTTCTCTGGGTTTGGAATCAGAGTAATGCTTGTCTCCAGGAATGTTTTTGAGAAAATTGCTTCCTTTTCAATTCCACTGGAGAGTTTGAGAAAACTCAGTGTCATTAAAATCTCTAAATTTCTTGTAGAATTCTGCTGTGAATCCATCAGGACCTGGGATTTTTTTCTGTTGGTAAGTTTTTTAAGTTACATTTTACATTTCATTTCTTGCTATTGGGTTATTCAGAGTTTGTATATCTTCTTGACGCAGCTTTGGCATTTTGTATGTATCTAGGAAACTGTCCATTTTCTTTATGTTTTCCATCATATGAAAGTAAAGATTTTGGAAGTAGGTATTGTCTGAATTTCTCTAGGGTCTTAAGTGATTTCGCCATTTTCATTCTGTATTGCATGAATTTGGTGTTTTTTTTGATTAGGTTGGCTAGGGGTTTATCAATTTTATTCATTCTTTCAAAGAACCAACTCTTTGATTCATTTATTTTTTGTATGATCTTCTTCATCTCCAATGCGTTAATTTCTGCACTAATCTTTATAATTCCCTGCCTTCTTTTGGCTTTGGGCATGACTTGCCCTTCTTTTTCTAGAAGCCTGAGGTACAGCCTAAGAATATTTATCTGGGCTTATTCTCTTTTCCTAATGTTCGAATTTACCACTATAAATTCTCCTCTTAAGACAGTTTTCACTGCATCTTGCAGGTTTCAGTAAGTTGCACCTGCATTTTTGTTTGATTATAAATAGTTTTAAATATTTATAATTCTTTAATTTCATCTGTGACCCACTGGTTGTTTAGGAGGTTGTTATTTAGTTTCCATGGGTTTATGATATTTTTGTAGTTTCTTTTGTCAATAATTTTTCCAGTTTTATTGCACTGTGATCAGATAGTATGCATGGGATAATTGCATTTCCTTTACATTTACTTCAGAGTGCTCTATGTGCTAGTATATGGTCTGTTTTGGAGAATGTCCTGTGTGCAACTGAGAAGAATGTGTATTTCATTGTTGCTGGGTGAAACACTCTGTAAAGGTCTACCGAGTCAATTTCTTCACAAGTTTGATTTAGTTCTATTATTTATTTGCTGATTATTTGCCTAGTCATCTATGTTAAAATTTGTCTTATGTAGGAGCATGCTCCTACATTAGTTGCATATGTATTTCTAATTGTTATCGCTTCCTCTTGCAGTTTTCCTTTAATAAGTATGGAGTAATCTTCTTTATATCTTTGGATGATTTTCGGTTTGAAGTTGGTGTTGTCCATGACCAGGATAGCTACACCTGATTTTTTTCTGAGTTTCTGTGGCATGGAGGATTGTTTTCCATCCTTTGAATTTTAGGTTGTAAACTTCCTTTTGAATTAGATGTGTTTCTTGTATGCAGCATATTGCTTTATTTTGTTTCTTAACCCACTCTGTTAGTCTGTTTCTTTTGGTTGGTGAATTGAGGTCATTTACATTGATGGTTATAACTGATACGTATTGGCTTATGTTTGTCATGTTATTTTCCTATTACAGGTTCTGTACTTTTTCCCTCTTTCTAATTACTTTCTGTTTGGTGGTTCCTAAGCAAGTGTTAAGTCTGCTGAGCTATCTTACTCCCTAACATTCTATTCTTTTGCTGAATTTCTGAGATATTGGTTATTGTGTCTCTAGGTGTAGATTTATTGTGATTATGGCTGTGTAGAGCTCTATATGCCTTGCTTATCTGTATGTCACTTTCTTTCCTCATGTTTGGAACTTTTCTGCTGGTACATCTGTAAACAGTCTTTTTATGTTCTTGAAGCTGTGATCACTTCTGTCTCTTGCTAGAATATCTGTCAGTGCTCTTTGTAGGGTTATTTTGGTGGTCGTGAATGCTTTCAATTGTTCTTTGTCATAGAAGGATATTATTTTGCCATTGAATTTGATAGATAGTTTTGCAGGGTCCATCAATCTGCATTGGAAGTTGTTTTCTTTTAGGACCTGAACTACTTCACTCCAACGTCTTCTTATTTTCTTCTTCTTCTTCTTCTTCTTCTTCTTCTTCTTCTTCTTCTTCTTCTTCTTCTTCTTCTTCTTCTTCTTCTTCTTCTTCTTCTTCTTCTTCTTCTTCTTCTTCTTCTTCTTCTTCTTCTTCTTCTCTTGTTTTAGAACTTTTGTTTGTTTGTTTATTTTTATGGCCGGCTCAGCCTGACCTGAGGGCAGGGCTGGCGCAGCATGTGGTGCTGGGGATCGAACTGTGGTCCCTGCAGCCGCCCAAGCTTTCCTAAGCAGGTGCTTTAGACCACTGAGCCATCCTGTCGGGCCCCTCCAAGCTCTTCTTGATTTGATGGTTTGTGTTGAGAAATCTGACATGATAATGATGGGTTTTCCATTGTAGGTGATCTGTTTCTTCTCTCTAGCAGCTTTTAATATTCTGTTTTTTTCTCTTTATGTATTTTGTACAAGGTCTCACTATGCAACTCAGACTCATAGTGATCCTCCTGTTTTCAGCCCCTCCAGTGCTGGGATTATAGGCATGCACCACCATACCCAGTGTCAGTTGCTGTTTCAGCGTGGTCCAGGGGTGGGGCGGGCATAGCATACTGGGGATCAAACCCTGACACCTATTATTCTTATATTATTTTTCTTTGCATCATCTTGTAGCTGCTGAGTTATTATTTCATGATTCCTTCTTAGTTTTAAGAGATCTTTTATTTCACATTAATTAGCTGCAGCACTATCTTTGAGGTCTTAAAAAATTATTTTCAGTTTCATTCAAGTAGTTTTGCCAGCTTTCAACAGAGTTCTTAATTTTGGATATCTGTTTGAATGTGTTTCATGCATTCTAATTCTTTCTTGTATTGTTCATTCAGTGCTTCCATCGTTTTTTATTCTCTATTTTCCTATCTATGTTTTCTTTGGCTGTGCTGAGCAATTCTTTCATGATCACTGTCCTTTCCTTTTGAATTTGAGAGATTATTTCTGATCTTATTTCTTCTATAGCCAGATGGACTTGTTTCTTTACTTCAGTTGCTATCACTTCAGAGATTTTGGGTGTGTGATTTCTAAGTTCTTGTATGTCTTTGTCTCCTGGATTTGTTCTGAGTGGGCTCGAGGACTGAGCTTGCCTTTTGCTCCTGCATTTTGGCATCTTTGAAGCTCCCAGATAGAGGCCCAGAGACCACCTAGAGTCTGCCAAAGTTCTTAAGTGGCACCAGGAAAACTCCACAACTGCTTGTACTGGGCCCTCAGATCACAGGTCTCATGCATCCTGCAGGCCACTTAAAGTTCTCCTAAGTTCTTAAAAGTTTGGACTGGCACCAGCAGAAGCACCATGCCTGTGTGCTGGGGACTAAAGTAGGTCAGAGCTTAGGAGAGTTTTGCAGGCTGCCCAGAGTCTACCAAAGTTCTTAAATGGCACCAGGAAGCTCTTAGCAACGGTTTAAATTGGGACCGCAGCCTCATCACATGGAAGTGCCCAAGTATTTACTGTGCCACACTCTAAGAAACAAAAGTGACACCAAACCCAGGATCTCTGCAAAACCTTGTTTTGTGTGGGGATGGAGACTGGGCCCTTGCACCTGCTCAATATGAAGCCTGCCCTAGCTTGACCCTCAGCCCACAAAACCGTTGCCTGTGAACTTCCATGTTCCTACTGACAGTGAAAAGCCAGTTTTACCTGATAGCAATTAAAAGCTGCTGCTGCTTCTGGAAACTGCTGCAGAAGGCACCAGGGACCACGAGTCCAGGCGCAAAAATAGATTATTGCATTGGCCTAAAAGAAAGCAACTGGGAAAGTGCCTGCAGGTTGTGAGAGAAAATTGACAGTGCCACCAGTGATGCTGTGGTCCTTTCTACTTAAGGCATTAAACCATCTTATTCTAAATTCCTTTGAGGCTTTGATTTCAAGAAAGAAGTATGTATGCTTCTGTTGTTCTTTCTAAAAGATGAACAGAGAACCTGCTGCATCACACTGTTTGAAATATTTATAACTTAAAAGCATAAGCAAGAATGGTGAATGCCCATGGGGCCCCCGGATGCGGGAATTTGGGCCAATCCATTCGTCCTATTCAACAGCAACCACACTGCACACCCTCTGCCCATTGGCAGTTTTAATTTTGAGACTATGTGTTCACAGTATTTACAGAAGCTGAGATAAAAGGTCATTCTTTTCTTTTCTTCTCCTTCTTTCTTTCTTTCTTTCTTCCTTACTGGTTCAGCCTGCTCTCGGGGTAGGTCTGGTGCAGTTGCCTAAGCTTTCCTAAGCAGGTGCTTTAGACAGCTGAGCCATCTTGCCCACCCAAAAGGTCATTTTTCTATTGTATTTAGTCAACCAAGACAAATGGTTGAGGGGTCTGTTACGTGCCAGGTGTGGTACTGGGCACTGGAGGGCAGTAGGGACAGTCGGGTGTAGTCCTGCACATGGAGACCTGACATTCTGGCGGGGGAGGAAGAAAATGCACAAGCCGGCAGAAAACAAAGGAACTTAGAGCTCTTATTGGGGGAGGAAAGCAAACAGGGTGACAAATAGGGACCAAGTCCACTCTGAATGGGGAGGTCCAAGAGGACCCCATGGAGGAGGTGATTTGTGAGCTAGATCAGATATAGGGCCTCCTGTGCAGATCAGAGGGCAGAGGAAACCGCGAGTGCAGAGGCCCTGGGGTGGCCCTGGAGTGGTTGTGGGAGGAGCCCCAGGCTCTGCTGAGTTCTGCACATGCTCCAGGGTTTTCCTGCAGGGGCTCAGCTTCTGTGCCATCTGCTGCACACTCTAGGCCCGGGGGCTTCTGGGGAGCTGGAGCATCTCAGGTTGTCCTTGACCAACCCAGTCAGGGCCTGGTAGCAGAGATGCAGCTCTCCACCCTCCCTGGGAGTACCTGTAGTGGAGGATAGCATTGGCATTCTCTGCGGTGGTCCCTGGGGGTTTGCATTCTGAAGCCCATGAAGAAGCCCACTTAACCCTGGGGGTTCCTGTCCTGTCTGATGTTCTGCTCAGCTGCACATAGCTTCCTTTAAACAAAACCACTTGCCCTTGGCCTCTGACTCATGGTTGGCTCCTGGGGAGGGGTTGTCTAGGGTGGGGGGATGACCCAATTTGACACAGCTGCTTGGTCTCTGCTGCGTCCCCCGTGTGGCTGCTGGGGCCACTGTGTGGGCGACTGTCTCTCCCTGGTGCAGCCTGACCACACTGCCACTCAAGATACCTGCCTTCCTCTGACCTCAGGTTGGGCAGGTGACCCAAACAATCCCAGGCAGACCCAACCAGTGCCCTTGGCTTGGAATGTAAGGTCCATGTATTAGTTACTTTTTGCTCGTTGCTGGGACAAATACCCAACACTCAAAATGAAGGAAGGAAAGGTTTATTTAGCTCACAGTTTGTAGAGGTTTCAGTCCATATTCAGCTAGCCCAAGGCTGAGTGGAGCAGGGTGGAGAGCATCCAGTTCATGGAGGCAGAACAGCAGCAAAATGGCAGCAGAGGCAGCCAGTCAAT
>PVJA010024427.1:16243-31955 GCA_004027025.1 Myocastor coypus | reverse complement strand
TTGGTACATGTACAGAATACATCTTTTTTTTTTTTTTTTTTTTAGAATTTTAAAATTTTTTTTTTATTTTTTTTTTTTTTTTTTTTTAGAATTTTTTTTTTTTTTTTTTTTTTTTTTAGAATTTTAAAATTTTATTTTTAATTTTATTTTTTTCTTGTTTCAGAACTTTTGTTTATTTATTTATTTCTTTTTATGGCCAGCTCAGCCTGCCCTGAGGGCAGGGCTGGTGCAGCATGTGGTGCCGGGGATTGAACCGTGGTCCCTGCAGCTGCCCAAGCTTTCCTAAGCAGGCGCTTTACACCACTGAGCCATCCTGCCAGGCCCCAGAATACATCTTAATTTCTATATTTTCCACCTCCTTTCTCTTCTCTCTCTTCCCCCTTCATCTAGCTCTTGCTCTCTTTCCTTTTTTTTTTTTTTTTTGAGACATATTTGTAGGGTATAATGTTTTCATTCCTTGTGTGGATCCCATACATATACACAACACATCCTAATTTATTTTTTATCCCCTTTCCCTTCCCTCTCAGCTCCCTTCCTCCAACTGTTGTACTCCTTCCTCTATGAGAAAAATCTGCCTCCCTATTTCATGTTATGGTATTTATCTTCCATTTTTATTTTTTTTATTTTTAAAGAATTTTTTATTTTATTTATTTATGTTTTTCTTGTTTCATAACCTTTATTTGCTTATTCACTCATTTTTATGGCTGGCTGAGCCCGCGCCCTGACGGCAGGGCTGGCACAGCATGTGGTGCTGGGGATTGAACCGCGGTCCCTGAAGCCGCCCAAGCTTTCCCAAGCAGGCGCTTTAGAGCACTGAGCCATCCTGCTGGGCCCCTATCTTCCATTTTTAAATTTTAATTTATTTATGCTTTGAGTTTCTCACACAAGAGAAACTTTGTGACACTTAAGCTTGAGTGCCTGACTGATTTCACTTAATGTTATAGTCCAAGATGCCTCCATTTTCCTAATAATGATTCAAGATGATCTTTCTTTTTTTTAAACTTTATTTATTTATTTATCACCTCAGCCTGTCCTGAGTGTGGGGCTGGTGCAGCATGTGGTGCCAGGGATCAAACTGCAGTCCCTGTGGTTGCCTAAGCTTGCCTAAGCAGGCACTTTAGACTGCTGAGTTATCTCCCTGGACCAAGATATCTTTCTTAAGAAACTTTATTTTTAATTTTTTTTTTTGGAAGTGGTACGGAGAACTCAGGACCTTGTGCTTCCCAGGCAGGCATTACACCCCTGATCTGTCTCCTGAACTGTCTCCTTATTATTTCTCTTTTCAGACAGGTCTCACTGTGTAGTATAAGCTGGCCTTGAACTCACAGTGGTTTCTCCTGCCTTGTCTCCAAAGTGATGGGATTACAGAGAAGTATCACCATTCTTGTTTCTTCCTCCTCCTCCTCCTCCTCCTCCTCCTCCTCCTCCTCCTCCTCCTCCTTCTCCTTCTCCTTCTTCTTCTTCTCCTTCTCCTCCTCCTCTTCTTGCTCCTTTTTTTCTTCTTCCTTTCTTTTTCTTTTCAGTCTCTCACTTTGAAGTTCACGCTGGCCTTGAACTCACTATGTATGTAGCCCAGGCTGCCCTCTCGTAGTGATCCTCCTGCTGCAGTCCCCTCGAGTGCTGGGATTATAGGCATGTACCACCTCTCCTGGCAAGATTAGCCTTTTGTATGGCAGTAGTACTCCACTGTGTCTAAATAACACATTTTATTTATTCATTCACCTGTTGATGGAAATTTAGGTCACTACCAAGATTTAGCTACTATGACTTGTGCTGCTGTAAACATGGGTATGTATGTATCATTGCAATATGATGTCTTCAGCTCTTTGGGGAAGATACCTAGAAAGGGAATAGCTGGGTCAAATGTCAAACAGAATTTCTACTTTTAGTTTGTAGAGGAATCTCTATACTGATTTCCATAGTACTAGTTGTACTAGTTTACATTTCCACCCACAATGTAGAAATGTTCCTTTCCCTTCTATAGTCTCATTTCAATTTTTTTCTCTTCTTCCTCTTCCTATTTTTTAGGTACTGGGGATCAAACTCAAGACCCTGTGCTTTCTAGGCAGGTGTTTCTCATTTCATTTCTTTCTTTGTACTGGAAATAAAACTCAGGACTTTGAGTTTACCAGGCAGGTAAACAGCGGCTATGCCACTGAGCTATATCCCCTGTCCATTATTATTATTATTATTTTTTAATTTTAAGGAAGGGTCTACAGGGTGGTCAGGGTCTGAGTACTAGATCAGACACATAGTGACCCACCTGTTTACAGCCTCCCAAGAGCAGGGATTACAGGTGCGTGCCACCACGCCTGGTCTCAATTGCCATCTCAGCGTGCCCTGGAGGTGGGGCCAGCACAGCAGGCCTGGGGATTGGACCCCTGGCCCCTAAACCTGCTTGCAGTGCTTTAATCTGCTGAGCTAAACTACTAAACCCAGTAGTTTAGGCTGGGTTTGAAGTCACGATGAAGCCCAGGTCATCCTCCAGCTCATGGTGATCCTTTAGCCCAGCTTCTTGATTCCAGGTGTGCACTACCTGGTCCAGCCTGGTATTATTTGATTTCTTAAATTTTTATTTTTTATTCTTTTTTTTTTTTTTTAAAGGGAAGCATCAAGTTTATTTATTTATTTATTTTTGCTTGATGAATAAGTTTATTGATCTTTAGATGAAAAATCTTCATAGAAATTTGGCTTAACTCTCAGCAGCCTGCTCCTGAGCTGAGGACGTTGGCTTTCTTTTGAGCTACCCATCTTTCTTCTGGGCAAGGGATATTTTGGGACAGTTCCACCTCTTCTTCTTTTTTTTTTTTTCCCCGCCTCTTCTTTTTAACTACTCTCTTTGACTTTTTTTCATACACTGCACTCTCGTGGAGCAGCATGAGCTTTTCTATGCATCTCTTCCATGTCTGGAGTTACACTGTTCTTTATGTACTGAGAGAACTGTTTCTTATAAAGCATCTTCATCTTCATATATAATCTGCGACCTTCTGACCCAAGATGTGCTTCCAATGTACTTCTGCATTGAACTCTTTGCTTTCAGAATCATAACCGGGAAATCGTTTGATACTGTGAGGGACAGATAAGCCTTCATCCACAGTACCCTTGAGGGATCCAAAAACTTTATTGCTAGTTGTAGTTCTGGCAAGGCCTGCATTCAGACAGCAGGTGAAGGCACCAGGTTTGCCATCAATGCTTTCCACATTGTATTCATCTCCAGTCACCTCTACCTGGCCTTCATAGATCTTATCCATGCCAAACCCATTGAGAAGCCTGTGGGCCAGTGCAATATGCCAAACCCATTGAGAAGCAGCAGGCCAGTGCAATATGCTGCGGCATAGTTTGTTAGACTAACTTTCACACCATATTTTGGTAGTTCATGTGCATGTGCCACACAGACTACCATATCCCCTTCAATGTGGGCATAAGCAATCTGACAAATGATATCTCTGTTAGTTACGTGAGCTATCATCCTGTATTTAGGTGTGTTGTACTTATTTTTGTCCTGGATTACCAAGCATTTCCTAGCATAGTAATCAGTTTTGCCCTCTCATTGTCTTCTAAACTTTACTTGGTATCTCTCTTAAAGCAGGTCTTATTCTTAACAACTTTATCAGAACCCATCCTGTGTAATATATAGGCCCATGCCTGTGGCCCTACACAGCCTGTAGGCCCAGCAGTCAGAAACATTAAGTTTAATGTAAAGGAAAAATCACTAGGCACTGTCAGCAAGAATGACAGAGTAAACCAGTTCCTAAAAAAGTTCAGCGCCTTGGTGAATATGTGCACTAGAAAGCAAAAGAAAAACAAAATGCTACTTAAAACATTATAAGGGGCTGGCGAGATAGCTCAATAGTCTAAAGCTCCTGCTTAGGTAAGCTGAGGCAGGCTTACCTGCCTCAGGTAAGGACCACAGTTGGGTCCCCGGCACCATATGCCATGCCAGCCCCACCCCCAGGCCAGGCTGAGCCAGCTACCAGCAACACCAAAAATGTTACAAGGTTTTGGCAAATTGACTCATTTCATTGGTGAATAAATTCCCTGGATATTTCTCAGTATCAATGTGTATGAAATTCCGAAGGTCTGGTGCAGTTAAACAGCTCATTGTTGCCACACAGGACAAATTTTCCATTTTAGCCAACTGTTAGCAGAGGTGCAACTAGGGCAATACTGTCTTCTTGGACAAAGAACAATGGAATATTTCATTTTGTTGATTTGTATATCTCCACATATAGCTCTTCATCAATTTCCATAGTGGTCACAACTTCTTCCACCTCTCCTATTATCATTTTTTTTTGGCAATACTGGGGATTAAACCTTGCCAGGAAAGCTCTTATTCTGCTGAGCTATCTTTCCAGCCCCTTATCATGTTTAAATGTTGAAAATAAGTATATAATCTGCCTCAAAGCTCTTGGTCATTCCTCATTTTCACATAGATTTGCTCATCTAGGCTGAGTCTGGTGAGATCCAGTGGCTCCTCTATGGTGTTGGTGGTTTGTTGCTGGTCCGTGTCATCCACCATCTTTCAAGCTTTTCTTTTCTTTTTTGTCTTTTTGAGACAGAGTCTCACTTTGCAGTTCAGGCTGGCCTTGATCTCACTTTTTGTAGCCAAAGCTAGTCTCAAACTGGCACCAATTCTCCTGCCTCAGCCTTCTCAGTGCTGAGACTACAGGCATGTGTGTGTCCATGGCCTGGCTACTCTGTTTATTTTTTTTTATTATTTCCGTACAGGGTCTCACTATGCAGCTTGAATGTGTAGTGATTCTCCTGACTCAGCCTCCCCAGCTCTGGGATTACAGGAGTGTGCCACCATGTCTGAGGTTCTGGGTCAGCATGGGATACTGGGGATCTAACTCCAGACCTTGCTCTTGCCAAGTAGGCACTTGTGCCACTGAGTTATCTCACCAGCTCATTTATTTGATTTCTTGATGGCCATTCTTCATTGGCTAAGATGAAAGCTCAGTGTTGAGTTAATTTGCATTTCTCTAATGTCTAGTGATGCTGAGCATCTCTCCATGTGTTTATTGGCCTTTGTGCTTATGTAAAGTGCCTATCCATTTTACTTGCCCTTTTTTGATTGGGCCTTTTATTTTAGGGGCATCTAATTTTTTTTTTAAAGAATTTTTTGTTTTATTTATTATTATTTTTTTTTCTTATTTCAGAACCCTTGTTTGTTTATTCACTTATTTTCATGGCCGGCTCAGCCTGCCCCGAGGGCAGGGCTGGCGCAGCATGTGGTGCCGGGGATCGAACTGTGGTCCCTGAAGCCGCCCAAGCTTCCCCAAGAAGGCGCTTTTAGCCCACTGAGCCATCCCGCCGGGCCCGGGGCATCTAATTTTTTGAAATTTTTGTATAGTCTAGATATTCATTTTCCTCAGCACTCTGAAAAAGGAAGTGGACAAGGACATCAGAAAATAGAAAGATATTCCCTGTTCCTGGGTAAGCAGAACCAGTATAAAATTTTCTTTTTCTTTTTTTTTTTTTTTAGAACCAGTATAAATATTCTTTAAATCATTTTCTGTTTGTACAATGCTCAGTCATTATAAGGATAGTAATAATTTGTCCTATTCCTCCTTTACATGCAACTGAAAAATGAGATACTGGGGACAAAACGCTGTGAACTCTGTGCTGCTAGATTACCCATTAAATGATCATCCCTAATGGGGATGTACATTTACATATTAAAGAAATTACATACAGAATACTGCAAGAACACAGTAAAAGGACTGAAGTTTGCCCATTTCAGCTCAGGCACTCCTTCCTGCCTAGATAACATTGATTTAATGGTAGCAAGGGTACATGGGTGATAGCACTAACCTTGCTTGATCATCAGCAGTCTTAGTCTTAGTAGGTGGGAGAGAACAGTCCATCCCTAATAAGATAATGGGAAATCTCAAAAGGAAGATGAATACCAATAATCCCAAGCCTCCTTTCATCCCCTAGGGAAGTATGTAACTAGCCATTGTGACTTTACTCTTCAGATGGCTCTCCAGCACAGTCCTGATATGCTCTCATCTTTTGTGCTGATTCCTTCCAAGGCCCAGAGCTGTCTGACCACCTACATATTTTTACCTAATTTAGCTGTCTATAATAATGGGAGCCCCACTCTGATAACCTCATGTATCCCAAATACCTCCCAAAGGACCCACCTCCCAATATCTTTAACATATGACTTTGAGGATTGTTTCCAATGATTTAAATTTGTCTTCTGGGGAAACTTAAGCCACTGTAGTCTTCAAACAGCTCAATGTTTCTTGTGGGCAGGATTCCCCCCAATTTTGAGAACCTCTGAGGTAATTTTATTTTTTTTAAATTATATTTACTTATTTATTTAAATGTATTTTGTACAGGGTGTCACTATGCAGCCTAGACTCAGTGATTCTCTTGTTTTCAGCCTCCCCAGCGCTGGTATTATAGGCCTATGTACTACCATGCCTGGACTTGATCACTGGCTCAGAGCACTACCTGGGATTGGGATCTGAATAGCATTGATGTGAGGTAGTTTTACCAACTGAAAGAATGCACTGGTCATTGGCATTGGTGTGAGATAGTTTTATCATTTAAAAGAATGCATTGGTCATCCTTGGGATTAGGTGCCAGATTTAGTGAATAAAAATACAAGATGGCTGATTAAATTTGAGTTTCAGATAAACAATAAATACAAGCTCTCCACGTGGTGGTGCATGCGTGTGATGAGTTCAAGACCAGAGGCAAGACTCTGTCTCAAAAATACTTAAAAAGAATACAGCTTTAGCATAAGTATATTCTAAATATTACATGGGACATACTGGGGCATACTGAATTTCATCTGGAAGCACTCTTATCATTGTTGCAAGTGCATAACTTCAGAAGAGATAAAACCCTGAGATGAGATCCACATGGAGCCAAAGTTACTTGTAATTGAGAAAGTAGCTAAGAATTGGATATGATTTCCAGGAGGGTAACTTAATTTAGAGCTGGCTCTGAACCCCATGTGATAGCTGGAACATGATGAAATAATCAAGGTAAGCAGAAATGAAGATATGCTCCCCTTTTTGGTAGTTTGGAAAGATAATTCGATTTTATGACTTCATAAAATCACTACTGCTAAGCTACCTACAGTTCTAGACTTTTTAGCTAATTTATATACAAAAGTAAATTATATCCCATAGTGTTTATTCTGAGTCCAAGGTACTCTGTAAAAGATTTCAGTTATTGGGGCCGGAGAGATAGCTCCATGACACAAGTGCCTGCCTCCAAGTGCAAAGTCATGAGTTTGAACACTTGTCCTGCCAAAAAAAAAAAAAAAAGATTTTATTTATTTATTTATTGTTTTAGGGTATTCAGGGTCTCATTACTAGATCAGACTCGTAGTAATCCATTTGTTTACAGCCTCCCAAGAGCTGGGATTATAGGTGTGCACTACTATGCCCAGGCTCAATTGCCATTTCAGCACAGCCCTGGGGTGGGGCCAGCACACAGGCCCATGATTGACCCCCAGCCCCTGTGCCTCCTTGCAAGTACTTTAATCCACTGAGCTATTTGGCCAGACCTTAAACTCATTTTGTAACCCAGGATTATCTTGAACTCCCAGTGATCCTCCTGCTTCAGCCTCCCACATGCTGGGATTATAGGGGGTGCACCTCCATGCCAAGTCTCAATTGCCATCTCACCACGCCCTGGGGGTGGGGCGGCCATGGCAGGTCTGGGGATTGAACCCCTGGCTCCTGTGCCTTCTTGCAGTACTTTAATCTACTAAGCTATTTGGTTGGCCCTTATTTACTCTTTTTTTTTTTTTTTTTTTGAGACTGGGTGTCCCTATGCAATTCAGGCTTGCCTTGATCTCACCTTGAGCCCAAGATGGCCTCACAAGATCCTCCTGCTTCAACCTCAAGATCTTCCTTCATGGGCTGGGGAGATAGCTCAATAGAATAAGCACCTGCCTGGCAAGCACAGAGTCCTGAGTTCAATCCTCAATACAAAAAAAAAAAAAAAATCTTCCTGTCTCAGCCTCCTGAATGCTGGGATTACAGGTGTGCATCACTACACCCAGCAGTAGTTTTAGTGTTAACCTTATTCTTAATCTTACTGGATGGGAGAGGGTGGCCTACCCCCAATGAGATAATGGTTTATTGGGAAATCTCAAAGGGTGCGGTATTAATAATCTCAAACTTCAGTTCATCCTGAAGGGAGGGATGTAAATCTGACCACTGTGTATTTAATTTTCTTCAGACACATCTGCAGCCATAGTTTTGATTTGCTTTCATCTTCTATACTGATTTCCTTCATGGCCTAGCCTCTGGCTTATATTTCAATCTAATTTAGCTGTCTATAATATCCTCCCCTCTCAAGAGGTACCCCTAACTGCCATGAGAAGGAAAGGAGTGATGATCATTTTGGTTACCTCTGGCTGACAGGCTTGTAGTTGTGGTTAGCAGTCACAAATACTCCAAGAGATTTTATCTAAAGGCTCTCGATAGATGGCAGAGATTCTCATCTTGGGGAGGTATATAGCTCTAAGTTTCCTTCCAGTTGTCTTTTTGGGGCCCCCAAATAGTATGGGACCTTCAAATGATTTAGCAGAAATAAATGTAACTCCCAATTTGCTAGGTATCTTATATGCTGAGTATGAACTCAAGTTGAAGAATGAATTCTAAGGAACAAAAGAGGTTGAGAGGGCCAGCGAGATGGCTCAGTGGTCTAAAGTGCCTGCTTAGGCAAGCTTAGGCAACCACAGGGACTGCTGTTGATCCCCAGCACCATGTGCTGCGCCAACTCTACCCCCAGGGGAGGCTGAGCCGGCCATTATATATATATATATTTGAGAGTAGGAATACTTGGGCCAGGGATATACCTCAGCAGCATAGTGGCTGCCTGGCAAGTGTAAGGCCCTAAGTCTGATTGCTGGTCAAAGAAAAGAGTAGGAAAATTTACTGGGGAAAAGGAATGGAAATTAAAGTGACTCCTGAGAAGCATGAGGGTCCCAAATGGGTTCCTCACAACTTACAATTTTTTAAATGAAATATTCCATGTTCTAAGCATAATCAAGCAAATAAATCTTATCCTTCCATGGTAAGCAGCCTCTGGGGTGGCTCTGGGGGATCTTTAACCCCTGGTTTTCCTGTTTTGTGCAATCTGCCACTTTGAGTGGGTGGTACCAGGAATTTGCTGCTGACTAATAAGTAGATGCAGTAAAAGGAGAGGGTCATTCCTTCCACAATTCAGCAACCAGAGATTGAAACTTGTCATGCTCTTCCTTCTGATCTTTAGAGCTTTGAAAAAACAGCAACCATAATGGTGATGTCCCACAGTAAAGATACAGGGCCCTCTGTTTGATAGTCCTAAAGGAATGGAATTACACCAACAAACATGAACCCAAACTTTCACTTGAGACCTCAGCCCTGGACCCTATACTTACTGACTGCAACTTTATGACAATCCCTGTAGTAAAGATCCAAGCATTATCCAGGCCCCTGGACCCACCAGGGTGGGATGATAACCACAGTGGCTCCAAGCTGCTAGGTGTTGACAGCTAATCACACAGCAGTGCACAGTGTGCCTCCTTCTCCCTCTCTTGGGGTCAAGCCTTATGTCTTGTTTTGAGGGTTCCAAGGCTCTATGACATTAGGATCCGAGAACTGCTCTACAGAAGCATCAGAACAGGGAATGTGGAGTGTAAACTGCAAGATTTTCAACCCCTAAGTGGAAAATCCAGCTGTGCATAGCAACATACATGCAGAACCAGATTTTTTTTTTTTTTTTTTTTTGCCTTTTTGAGACAGGGTCTCACTATGCAGTTCAAGCTGGCCTTTAGCTCACTTTTGTAGCCTAAGGTGGTCTTGAACTCACACCGATCCTCCTGCCTCAGCCTCCCAAGTGCTGGGATTACAGGCGTGAGCCACCACACCCAGCTCAGAGACAGATTTTTAATGAAAGGTGATGTTGCCCTGAAAGTGTGTGGCGAACTGCAACCAGTACAGGTTAAACTTCGCATCTCAGGAGAGGAGGGAAAAGGCCAATCACGGCCCCAAGTGAGACCTGTAGGTACTGAGTCACAGGCTGGAAATGATGAGCTTGTGAGTTTTGCTCAGTGCAGGGCAGTTGTTGAGAATTTCTATGGTACTGTTACTTATTGTGGCTAGAACCTGAGGTCATATATACAGATAAATCAGGCATGGGGGACTCTAGGTGTTGTTAGCTTTTGATGTGGGATAGTTTCTTTATATTTTATTGGCACTTCTACTACAGATTTTAAAAATGTGTAACACTCTCAAAATTTTTAAAGAGTATGTCCATTGCATTTGTCAGATGACTACAGAACCAGGCTTTTTGACATAAGCATATACCTATTTTGTCTAGCACCACAGAGCTTTAATTTTACAAAAGAAAAAGGACAAAGCCTCTAGCATCTAACAGCCAAATGTTTCTTTCTGAAATATAGGGCACTTTGTGGACCTCGGTGCATGGACTTGATTCTTTCCATGATTTTGGTCACAAACTGAGTCGGACAGAAATCAAATAAAATTCAATAGTTAGGTCCAGTGTTGACCTAATGGGGAAATTTGATTCAGTTCTCAACCAGTTCAGTTTGTGACCAGAATTGTGGAGAGAGTTGAGCTCATGAACTGAGGTACCACTGTATTCTTCTATCTCAGAAGCCACTCAGTCCTCTCAAATTTAGTGATTTTCCACTGTATGTAAGGGATGCACCTCAGCCATGTTGACTATCAGACAGTTCCTAGAGAAAAATCATTGATACCTATGGTCAGAGCATGAAAGTGTTTTAAAAAAGACTCTGAAATAGGACAAATTGTACTTTTTGGGCATAGTTCTGGGGTACTGTATAATATTTTGATACATGCATGCATCATGTATGCATTGTATAATGCTTAAAGTGAACTAAAGATGTGTATGACTGCAAAACTTTCTCTTTTATTTATGGTGAGAATATCTGAAATCCTTTCTTCTAAGTTTTTAAAATATAATTGCTATTGGTAATAAGTTTGTGTGCATGCGTGTGTGTGTGTGTGTGTGTGTGTGTGTGTGTGTGTGTGTGTACACTAGGGACTGAACCTGGGGTCTTGAGTATGCTAGACAAGCACTCTATCACTGTGCTACATTCACAACTCTTAAATTTTGAGACAGAATCTCACTAAAGTGGTCTCAAATTTATGATCCTCCTGCCTCAGCCTAGCTGAGATAATAGGTGTGTGCAACTTGTGCTCAGCCAATCTACCTTTTTTTTTTTTTTTTTGTGGGACCGGGGCTCAAACTCACAACCTTGCACTTGCCAGACAGGCATTTGCGCCATGGAGCTATCTTCCCAGTCCTTAGCCAATGTATATTTTTGATGGTTAATTTTTACTTTCTATGACATACCAGTGTTTCAACACTTGTGAACATAAGCACTTCCATCTCATACTGATTCTTTTGTTCACATATAGTACATCTGAGACTTCAGGAAGATTTTTTTCTGTCTACATCATATCTAGAATAGGGGTCAAGAAACTTTTTCTATAAGGAGCCAAGATAATAAACATTTTACACTTAATGGCCACATGATTTCTGTTGAAACTATTCAAATGCAGCTAGAGACCATATGAACTATAATTCTTTCTGTCTCTTTCTTCTCCTTCCTCTTCGTTCTTTTCCTCCCCTTCCTCCTCCTCCTCTTCCTCCTCTTCCTCATCCTCTTTCTTTGTCTTCTGGATCTTGCACTTGCCAGGCAGGTACTTATGCTACTGAGCTATCTCCCTGGCCCATGAATTACAATTCTAATAATAAGAAAAGCTGGAGATATGGCCCAGGGGGAGTGTTTGCCTAGCATGTGCAAAGCTCTGGGTTTCATCCCTAGCAAAACTAATGATAAGAGTAACATCTGAAACTGAGCATGGTGATGCACACTTGTAATCTCAGCACTCTGCGGGGCTAAGGTAGGAGGACTGTGAGTTCATGCCCAGCCTGAGCAATTTAGCAAGACTTACTCATAAAATTTAAAAATACAAAAAGTTTAGAGATGTAGCTCAGTACAAAGGGACTTGCTTCAATAAGAGGCTCTGATTTGCACTTTGGACTGAGTCGTAAAAATTGTATGTGCAGCTAAACCCAATGCTAAGTAATGTTCTGACTGCAAAGTCCTCCCTCCTCCTCTGGCCTCCTGTTTCCTGCCAGAAAATCTTGGCATTATCTGTACTAATTCCAACTGTTGTGTCTGTAGTGCAACAGAGTTGGCTTATTTTCACCTGTTAATGACCTTTGACTGTCTTGCTAGAAGGGAAACCCACATTTGGGAGGAGAGACTCTGTCCTGGATCCAGTGTTAGGTGTTTGCAGTAGGCCTAAGATGAACAAAATTTTCCACTCCCTAGACACAGGGATTGATTAAAGAAGTGCTAGGGACCCACTTTCAGCCAATGACAGCTTTGGAACTTGCATTTGATCTTGGGGGGGGTGGAGAGAAGCGTGTAATTTAGGGGGTGGGAGAAGTGGGGACTGGCAGTGCTGAGGTACAGATACAGAGAGGCTAACACTTGATGGCTTTCTAGGCCCCTGTTTCACACAAGATCGCTAGGTACTGAAAGCAATAAAATCCTCTACCACATCATCTCTTTCTTTAAAGGGAAACTTTCACAGTAATGTCTTGGTAATTTTTTAATTTTTTGAGACAAAGTCTTGCCATGTAGTTTAGGCTGGTCTTGAACTCACTAGAGAGCTCAGGATGACCTCAGACATCAAGGTGATCCTCCTGCCTTAGCCTCTCAAGTGCTTGGATTACAGCTGTGTGCCACCAGGCCCACCCAGCCTGTTAAAAAATATTAACAGCACTATCACATTTATAAGCTTTTTGTTTTTTCTTAGTTTTTTGTGTGAACATATGTTTTTATTTTGGGGAGAGAAATTATCAGGAGTACAACAGCCAGGTCTTACGGCATTTGCATATTTAGTTTTTCTTTTCATCCCATAGGCTTTAGTTTCTAGATCTGTCCAGCAAAATTAAGCAGAAAGTACAGAACTGTCCTATACAGCCCATCCTCCCTGTCCTCGCATATGTACAGCTCCCACACTGCACGCATTCTACAGGGTGGTGCATTTTTTACCCTTGGTAAACTTATAGCAACCTGCACCACTGCCATCGCAAGTCCACAATCACACCAGCCTTTACTCTTGGAGCTGCATGTCTGTGAGGTTGGTCAAATGTATAAGTATAGGTATCCATCAGCACAGCATCATCCAAAATAGTTTCAAGGGCTGGCCTGCTGGCCAGATAGCTCAACGGACTAAAGTGCCTGCTTAGGCAAGTGCAGGGGCTGGGGTTTGATCTCATGCTGGCCCTGTCCCCAGGGTGCACTGAGCCTTTGACTGAGACTGGGCATGGGAGTGTATGTCTGTAATCCCAGCACTTGGGAGGCCGAATACAGGAGGATCACTATGAGTCTGATCTGTGTAGTGAGACCCTGTACTAAAAATAAAACAAAACAAAAAACAGCAACCAAAAAAAGAAAAGGTAGTTTCAGTGCCCGCTGTCCTAAAATGTATGTTTTATCTTCTGTTTTCTATGTTGCTTTTTTTTTTTTATATATATATATATATATTTTGAAACAGGCTCTCTCGGTGCAGCTCAGGCTGGCCTTGTACTCACTTTTTTAGCCCTCAGGCTGGTCTTGAACTTGTAGCAATCCTTGCATCTCAACTTCCCAAATGCTGTGATTATAGGCACTACCATGCCCATGCAGTTCCTTCTGTGTAACTAAAATAGCAAATGTCATGTGGGTAATGTTCAAGGTCTCTTATAGGACCTATGCAGGTTAGAGACAGGTTAAACTCCTCCTTATAAATGTCTTTCAAAGCGTCATAATGAAACTATTTGCTAAAGCTGACATGGTGGTGTACATGCATAATCTTATTATAGGAAAGGAGGCTAAGGCAGGAGGATTGTGGGTTCAAGGTAAGCCTCATCTATGTATCAAGACTTTTAAAAACAGAAAGAGACAAAATAATAGAAGAGCCGGGCCGGGCGTGGTAGTGCACCCCTGTAATCCCAGCACTTGGGAGGCTGAGGCAGGAGGATTGGCGTGAGTTCAAGACCAGCCTGGGCTACAAAAGTGAGCTCAAGGCCAGCCTGAACTGCATGGTGAGACCCTGTCTCAAAAAGACAAAAAAAAAAAAAAAAAAAAAAAAAAAAAGAAGAAGAAAAAAAGGAATCAATTTGCTTGCTATGTCTTTTTAGTATTTTTTTTTTTTCTTTTCTTTTTTGGGGAAATGCAGTTTGAGACAGGGTCTTACTGTATAGCTTAGGCTGTTTTCAATTTTTATTTTTATTTTAGGAAAGAGTCTGGTCTACAGGGTGTTCAGGATCTCACTGTTAGATTGTGACTTGTAGTGATCTACTTATTTTACAGCCTCCCAAGGGCTGGGATTACAGGCTGGTGCCACCACACCCAGTCTTAATTCCTGTGTCAGGGCACCCTGGGGGCAGGGCCAGCACAACAGGCCCAGGGATTGAAATTCTGGCCCCTGTATCTGCTTGCAGGCACTTTAGTCCACTGGGCTACTTGGCTGGCCTTAAATTTGTTAGATTTAAAAAAAATACTACCTAGCCCAGGCTAGTCCTGAACTCTCACTCACCCTGACCTTGCCTCCCAAGTGCTGAGAGGCTTGGGAGGCTTTTGCTACTATTTCCCTTTTTAGGTTTTTAAGTACTCTATTCTAAAGCTCTAAAGCACATAGCAAGGCTGGGCATGGTGGCTCACGCCTGTAATCCCAGCACTTGGGAGGCTGAGGCAGGAGGATCAGTGTGAGTTCGAGACCAGCCTGGGCTACAAAAGTGAGCTCAAGGCCAGCCTGAACTACATAATGAGACCCTGTCTCAAAAAGACAAAAAAAAAAAAAAAAGCACATAGAAAAATAAATACAATAAACAGCATAAACATTCTCTATCAACTTTATTAAACACATATTGATTTATTTAATATATTTGGTTGTTACAGGGTCTAACTATGCAGCTCAGACTCATGGTGGTCTTCTTGCCTTCAGCCTCCCCAGCACTGGGATTACAGCCATGTGAACTCTTGAGGGCTCAGTCCACCTTGGGGGCAGGGCTGGCACAGTATCTGGTGCTGGGGATCAAGCCAGGATCCTTGCACTTGCCTAAGCTTGCCTAAACAGGTGCTTTAGTCCACTAAGCTATCTTGCAGCCCCTTAAACAAATATTTCTGACAGTGTTGAGAGAATAGGAAATAAGTCTAGGGAAATCTATCATTTTTCTGGGTGTGGTGGTGCACACCTATAATCCTAGCACTTGGGAGGCTGAGGCAGGAGAATTGCTGTGAGTTTGAGGCCCACCTGGGCTACATAAGCAAGTTCAAGGCCAGCCTGCATTACATGGTGAGACCCTGTCTCAAAAATAACAGAAAGAAAGGAAGAAAGAAGAAAAGAAAAACAACCCTGTAATTTTCAGTTCTCTTAAATGGTTTAACCTTAACCTTAAAGCTTACTTTTTTCTACAATCATTCCCACTAAGAAAGGTTAAGACAGCCGGGTGTGGTGGTGCACGCCTGTAATCCCAACACTCGGGAGGCTGAGGCAGGAGGATTGATGTGAGTTCGAGACCAGCCTGGGCTACAAAAGTGAGCTCAAGGCCAGCCTGAACTGCATAGCGACACCCTGTCTCAAAAAGCAAAAAAAAAAAAAAAAAAAAAAAAAAAAAAAAAAAAAAAAAAAAAAAAAAAAAAAAAAAA
>PVJA010024427.1:0-16143 GCA_004027025.1 Myocastor coypus | reverse complement strand
TGTGGTAGTACACCCCTATAATCCCAGTGCTGGGGAGACTAAAACAGGAGGATTACTATGAGTCCCAGCTGCTCTGTACCAAATAAATAAAAACTAAAAAGCTAAAAAAAATTAAAAAAAAATCCCAAACCATCTTTATGGTATATGAATGTCATTATATATATTTCTGAGATTGAACAGCCATCACTATTATTTATTTCCAAAATTTTTTATCGTCCTAAACATAATTCAATCTTTCTTTTTTTAATTCTTTTTGAAACAGGGCCTTACTATGCAGCTCGGGGTGGTCTTGAGCTCACTTTGCAGCCCAGGCTGGTCTTGAACTTGCAATGATCCTCATGCCTCAGCCTCCTGAGTGCTGGGATCACAGGCATGTGCCACTGCACCCACCTTCAATCTTTAATATTCTATGGTTTTAAAGTTTTAGCCGGGCGTGGTGGCGCACACCTGTAATCCCAGCACTTGGGAGGCTGAGGCAGGAGGATTTGGTGCGAGTTCGAGACCAGCCTGGGCTACAAAAGTGAGCTCAAGGCCAGCCTCAACTGCATAATGAGACTCTGTCTCAGAAAGACAAAAAAAAAAAAAGTTTAGAGCAAAGAACATTGATACTAAGATAAACTGCATGTATCTGAGAGGCTGACTTCCTCTTACACACTACACTATGAAACATATTCCCTGCAGAGTTTCATAGGTATTCATTTAAATGCAGAAGCATTTTTAGAGGCTAACGACCTGTAGTGAACTCTAGAGCTAAAACTTAAATCTATTATTTCTGACCTCTCATTCCTTTTAACATTTACTGTCTTGCCCAGTGGATTAATACATCAAAATGGTATTAAAACTTCTAAGTGTAACATACCTATATCAATATTTCCTATAATAAAATTATCGTACCTATATCAATATTCCTATCATAAAAGTGAACTTGTGTGAAATCATTTGTAATGTATTCATATCTGTTCTCTATAGTTATATGTCAAAAAACCAGTCTCCTCCAAATTATCAGGTTTCTCCACTGGTTTACATATATGAGAATGATAAAGATATCTTGCTTATTTGAGAGCTTAGAAAAAACATGAGTGAAGAGATGTGACATACTAAGGTTGCTTTCCCCATTAAGCACTGGTGCAAAGCCTTTGAAACTGCTTCATTGGTGGCTGGTACCACACAAGACATGACCTAAAACATCTGTCAGTTCCCTGGCATGCCATTTTTCAACAGCATCGTGTAATTATAATGGGCCTTATTGACATAATAAATATGAGAACCCAGGTGGTTTCCATATCCAGTTGCTTAATTGAAGAACTGAAAGACCTTGTGATACAGAGCTGACAAGGACTGCTTGTCAAGCAACAATAAATTTTGTGATAGTTGTGACCTTGGGTCATAAAATGACCAATGAAGAGAAAAAAATGTATGCAATAGAAGTGACTATATCGACTCATTTTATTCTTAGTTCAAAAGCTGAAAGAATGAACTGTTTCTTCCTTCTTTCTGTCTCTTCCAAAGCCGAATGATTCTGTGGACAAATCAATATGGATATTTTCTAAAATAGAAGCTATGATTAAATCATAAAATATATTGAACTCTTTCTTGTACTTTCATTTTTAAGGTCCTAAAAATATGAAGGATCATGAAATTCTATACTGTAACCTTTTGAAGATAATGTGAAAATGGATAAACACTAACACACGAGGAAGAAAAATTGTTGATTTTCTTGCAAACATAAATAAGGCTCCCATCCCAAAAGTTTTTTTTCTGGAATGACCCAAGATGTAAATATAAAAGTAGTATTTAATCTCGGGGCAAAATATTAAGTGGTCATGGAAATTCTACAGATATTTTGAAAAGTAAACTAATTGTTTTGGATGGATCCAGTGAGCACAGATTAAATTATTACATGGTTGCTGTGTGTCTGTAAAGATAATGAATGCTGGATAAAAAAATGTGTTATATATGGGTACTTTTTTTCTCCCCCATAAACAAGTAATTTAAGTGTGGTGCAGAAATTCCTGTTAATTCTCCCTAGAGAATTTAGGTTTTCTTTTTTTTTTTTTAGAATTTAGGTTTTCTGGTGCCTAAAGGCTTAGTTATGTAGCTCATAGATTCAGCAGCAATTATGAAGACATTTGAGGCCCACTTAAAAAATATATAACAGCTATACTGAGATGTAATTCATCCTTTTAAATTATGTACTTTAGTGATTGTTAGTATATTCACTGTGAAACCCTCACCACTCTCTAGTTCCAAAACATTTTCATCACTCACCAAAGAAATTCCACACCCAAATTAAGTTCAGTCTCCAGTCTCCAGTTTTGTCACCACCCTACTCCAGCCCTAGGCAGCCAATGACCTAGTTTTTGTCTCTGGATTTGCCTATTCTGGACATTTCCTAGAAATGCAGTCATATAATATGTGATCTTTGTGTGCCTGTTTTCTCTCACTGAGTGTAAAGTTTCCAAGGTTCACTGTGTTCGAGTATCATTACCTTTTAGGGCTAAATAATATTCTTATTGTGTGGATGGGCTGCATTTTGTTTAGCTTTCCATCAATTTAGGGCCATCTGAGTTGTTTCCACTTTTTGGTTTGTTTGTTTGTTTTGCGGGACTGGGTTCAGACTCATGACCTTGCACTTGCCAGGCAGGCACTTGTGCCATAGAGCTATCTTCCCAGCCCCTCGCTTCTTGTTTATTAAGAATTATGGGCATCTATGGACAAATTTCTGTGTGGATGTGGTTTTTTGGTTCTCTTGAAGAGATATACCTCGGGCCTGGCAGGATGGCTCAGTGGTCTAAAGCACCTGCTTAGGAAAGCTTGGGCGGCTGCAGGGACCTCGGTTCCATCCCCGGCACCACATGCTGTGCCAGCCCTGACCTCAGGGCAGGCTGAGCCGGCCATAAAAATAAATAAATAAACAAACAAAAGTTCTGAAACAAGAAAATAAAATAAAATAAAAATTCTTAAAAAAAAGAAGAGATATACCTGAGTGTGGAGTGGCTGACCATTTGGAGTAGCTAACTCCTTGTGTGACAGTCTGAGGAGCCAATAGCTCTGTTTTTAACAGAACTGTAGCCCTTCACACCCCATCAGCAACATAAAAGGGCTCCAAGTTTTCCACATTTTCTGTCTTTTTTTGTACTGGGAATCAAACTCAGGGCCTTGTACTTTCCACATTTTCACCAGAACTTGTTATGCTGTTTTTTTTATTGCAGCATTATTGTGTGACCTTATTGTGTGGTAGGTCTTCTTTTTAGCTCATCCGGTCTGAAGTTCTCGACATCTTTTGCACTAGATGTCCCCTGTACTGCCATTCAAGAATGAGGTCCTGTGTTTGATCCCCACCAAAAAAAGATTGCCCTCCTGTCCCCCCCCCCCGCAACCTTTTTATGTTGTTCAGTGATAATTTTAATGCTACAAGTTTTATACCTCATATAGCTCTATTTCCACCGCCAGTTTCTAATTTTTTTTTTTTTTTTTTTTTTTGTCTTTTGGAGACAGGGTCTTGCTATGCAGTTGAGGCTGGCCTTGAGCTCACTTTTGTAGCCCAGGCTGGTCTCGAACTTGCACCAATCCTCCTGCCTCAGCCTCCCGAGTGCTGGGATTACAGGCATGCACCGAAGTTTCTAATTTCTGAGCCAGTTTGAAAGCATTCCTTCAGCACTCCCCCTCATATTGTAGCACCAAATCAAAATATTTATTTTTCAGTTATATTTTCATGTCTCCCATATCATTTAAGCAATTCAATCTTGATCTTCTCTTTCTTTCTTTCTTTCTTTTTTTTTGTCTTTTTGAGACAGAATTTTGGTATGCAATTCAGGCTGACCTTAAAATCACTTCATAGCCCACACTGTTCTGCAATTCACAGCAATTCTACTGCTTTAGACTCCAGAGGACGGATATACAGGTGAGTGCCACCACAACCAGCTCAATCTTGAATTATTTTTACATTTTATTTATTTGTTTCTTAGATTTTTTTATTTATTTATGGCTCAGCTCACCCTGGGGGCAGGGCTGATGAGGCATGTGGTGCCAGGGATAGAACTGTGGTCCCTGAGCTCTCCTTAATTAAGCAGGTGCTTTAGACCACTGAGCTATCTTGCCGGCCCCATGTTTTATTTTTATTTATTTTGCAGGACTGGAATTACAACTCACGTCCTTGCACTTGCCAGGCAGGCACTTGTGCCACAGAGCTATCTCCCTGGCCCAAGTTTTATTTATTTATTTATTTATTGAAATCTTTTTTTTTTTTTTTTTCTTGTTTCAGATTTTTTTTTATTTTTTGCCTTTTTGAGACAGGGTCTCACTATGCAGTTCAGGCTGGCCTTGAGCTCACTTTTGTAAGAATTTTTTGTTTGTTTATTTATTTATTTTTATGGCTGGCTCAGCCTGTCCTGAGGGCAGGGCTGGTGCAGCATATGGTGCCTGGGATAGAACCGCGGTCCCTGCAGCCGCCTAAGCTTTCCTAAGCAGGCGCTTTAGACCACTGAGCCATCCTGCTGGGCCCCCAAGTTTTATTTTAAAGAGCATAAAAATGGGCCGGGCGTGGTGGCACACGCCTGTAATCCCAGCACTTGGGAGGCTGAGGGAGGAGGATCAGTGCGAGTTCGAGACCAGCCTGGGTTACAAAAGTGAATTCAAGGCCAGCCTGAACTGCGTAGTGAGACCCTATCTCAAAAAGACAAAAAAAAAAAAAAAAAAAAAAAAAAAAAAAAAAAAAAAAAAAAAAAAAAAAAAAAAAAAAAAAAAAAAAAAAAAAAAAAAAAAAAAAGAAAAAAAAGAAAAAAAAAGAAAAAGAGCATAAAAATAATGTAAAAATTAGAAATGATATAGAATTTCCAAGATGATGGGAATTCAACAATGGTTGTTACATTGCATGTTGTCTTCAAAGTAGTTGCTCAGATTAACAGATATAAGCGTGTAAGACTGGACAAAAAATTTAAGCATTAAATGTTCCTTTCAATAAACAAATAGAAATTCGTAGTACAATTATTTTAAGGAACAAATAAGCCAGTAAAAACAATGGCACAGAATTTCAAAACAAGATAATAACAAATTAACAATTGTTATTTTTCATATTATTATTATTCTTATTTTGCAGTACTGGGGATTGAACTCAGGCCCTTGTGCTTGCCAAGAAAGCACTTATTCTATGGCATTATCTCCCCAGCCCCTCCCTGGCTCTTATATTGCAGATTATTGTCTTCAAAGTATTTGCTCAAATTCAATCTTGAATTTTAAGCATATGTTGAGAATCATATTTCTATAAAGTATATATATTACCTAGAATATTGATGATTTGTTCAATTAGTATTATCATTGTGTGTGTGTGTGTGTGTGTGTGTGTGTGTGTTACTGTGGATTGAACCTAGGGTCTTTACACTGAGGTACATCCCTAGCCTATTTTTCATTTTGGGATAAGTTCTCACTAAATCACTAAATTTCCTAGGCTAGATTTGAGCTTGGAATCTTCTTGCTTCAGCCTCTCAGAGTGCAGGGGTTCAAGGGTACATCCATCTTCCAGCCTGATGGTAAAAATTGTTTTGAAGATGACGTTTATTATTTTCTTTAAATAATTTCTTTAAATTACCTGTGCAAGGAATAATAGGGAAAAAATAATAAGAGTGATCCTTCCCACTGGATTTGCATGTTCCTTTTTCTTTTTTTTTAGTTTAAATGCACTTTATTTTTAGACAACCTACAAGACATTTTTCCCCCTAAAAAAACAATGCCTCCATTCCAAATAAATCACAGTCAAAATAAATGAAGTGTTCAAGATGACCTCAGTCCCACTTGTCTAAAATTCGTGTTGTGTAGAAGACAAGCAGCATCCAGTTATGATGAGTGACAGATCCAGGGTTACCATTGAATCCATTAATTTTTTTCTATTTCTAAACCATCCTTAAAGAAAATCCTAAATGGGGCCACAGCATCCTCACGGTAGCCCAGGAGAGCAACCAGGCCATCTGGATTCATGTTTGCACCAATAAAGAACTGCTAGTTTTTAAAATTAGCAAAGATGTGCTTGATTTGCTTTGCAGCTCCCATCATAAATGGATTTTACTCTTTCTGGTCTTTGTTCTTCAAGTTTGCCTTTGATTGATTTCATATAATCTTTGATGTACTTCTTGTAGGCCTCTTTTGTGAAGCTGGTTTCCTGCAAGTGATGATGGTTCGTTACAGTATCTACACCAGTTACTACTGCGCTTTTGGTACCTTCACACTCTGGGCATCCGGTGGCATTGAGCAAGTGGTCAATGTTACTCTCTGTTCTACTGACCATCTTGCCCTCCATCTTCAGGCACAGCTCGTCTGTGATCTCCTGGATCTTGTAAATGTCAGAGAGCATCTGGTTATGGCTGAGGAGGTCCTGGTAGATAATCATGGTGGTGGCTGAGGAAGGCGGCGCCCACGCAAGCTTAGCAGGAGCCGGGAGCTCAGAGCAAGCACAGTGCAGCCAGAGCGGTGCTGGGTGGGTGGGGGAAACGAGTGGAAAAGTTGCAGTTGTCCTTTTGAACACTAAAACTATGTAATACAAAGTTGAGTATGGAGGTGCACGGCTGTAATTCCAGCACTCGGGAGTGCTGAGGCAAGAGGATCATTGTGAGTTTGGAACCAGCCTGGACTACAAAGTGAGCTCAAAGCCAGCCTGAATTGCATAGCAAGACCCTGTCTCAAAAACAAAACAAAACACCACTATGAGATACAGTGTTTTTTTCCTTTGTGATTCAGCAAAATCACCTGGATCAGTTCCTCTTGGAAACTGGTAACTTTTACTCTGTGTGAAGTAGCTCTTCTGGTTGCTTTCCCAATCATTACAGTATATTGTTTACCTGGTGAGACTTGTGTTAATTTTCTAGGATTTCCATAAACATCATAAACTGCAAGCCCTAAAAATAACAGAAATCTATGATAGTTCTGGGGGGCTGGAAGTCCAAAACATGTATGTTAATACGGTGCTTTCTGGAGACTGCGGATGAATCTGTTCCAGGCCTCTGTGCTGTGCCTCCAGTAACTCAGCACTCACTTGGCATTCACTGTTTTCTTCACCTCTCCTTCCTTCATATTATGTCTCTCTGTCTCTTTTCCTCTTGTAAAGACACCTGTCATTATTAGGACCCCTCTAATACAGCAAATCCTTACTCTAACTCGATTACATCTGTAAAAACCCTATTTCCAAAAAAGGTTACTCTCTGAGGTTCCAGGTGGATATGAGTTTTAGGGACACTATTTAATTCAATATACTACCTCAGATCATTTTGAAAGTAGGTGAGCATACATATTAAATTATAGCAAGTAGGTGAGTATAATCCTAAATTAAAAGATATTTATCATGCCTTACTAACCTCTTGACTGATCAGAGACATCATTATCTTTACATGTGTGGGGTTCTTAGAGGAAAGAAAAATTGCCAAGTAGAACTTTCTCCTTTTATTCTCTTTAAAATCTTTTGTTTCTTTCTTTATTTGGTACAGGGTCTCACTATGCAGCTCAGACTCATAGTGATCCTCCAGGGACCCAACATGGTCCTGTGGGGCCTGTATGACATGCAGTACCAGGGATCAAACCCCAGTTCTTATGCTAACCAGGAAGGTGCTTAGATCACTAAGCTATCTCCCTAGCCCTTTCTCCGTTTGTTCTAAACATTTTTGGTTGTTTGTTTGAGAACTGGCAGTTGAATTCAGGGCCTCCACATTGTGCTCCAGCTCTTTTTATTTTTTATTATGAAACATGGTCTCAGTAAATTGCCCAGAGGGTACTTCAACTTTGGATAGTCTTGCCTCAGCTTCCCACATGCCCTGCTAAAACTTTAGTTTTTAAATAAAATAATTTTAAAAAGTAATACAGATGAAAAGAAATAGAAGACGACATGTGATTTTAGAAGTGTCCAAAAATTGTACACTTATAATCTGAGTGCTTGAGAGTCTGAGATAGGTTGCTTCTGAGTTCAAAGGCTACAAAGCAAGACACTGTCTCAAAAGAAACAGTGTCAGAAAACCCATACAAGCAAAAGCATTCCTTGGATGAAGTTTGCTGACACCTATAAATGCTGCTCAGCCTAGGAGCCTTGCTGGCTTCTGCATATGGGCATTAAATAGGAGGTCAGATGCATAAATGACCCTCCAGGTATGTTACAGAATCTCTAGCAGTCGTGGATTAGGCAGTCTCTTTCAGGAAAGGGCTATCAGCAAAATGTGGTCTTTTTTTTTTTTTTTTTTTTTAATGTATTTGGTTGTTATGGGGTCTCACTATGCATCTCAGACTCATAGTGATCCTCTTGTTTTCAGCCTCCCCAGTGCTGGGAATACAGGCTGGCATGGCATGTGGTGTCAAGGATTGCACTTCAGTTCCTGAGCTTGCCTGAGCTTGCCTAAGCTTGTCTAAGCAGGTGCTTTAGTCCACTGAGCTATGTTGCTGGCTCCCAGAATGTGGTCTTTTATGTTTTCTTTTCCATTAGTTCACAGTGCACAATACACTAGCCAGAGTCCTGCTTATTAACACTTAACAGGTTGTGTTAAAGTTTTGGAGAAGGTAAGTAACTCTGGTAAAACCATAAGCAAATTAAATGAAGGGTTAGAGCCAGACACAATTTCTACAACACGGACTGGTGATCTTTCCATCAGAGTGCAGGGCAAACCACATATACCCTGGGGAATAATAATACTCTTGCTTTCCCATTGGCAGCTTTGTCACTTATAGAGTTCAGTGACAATGGCATTCATTGAATGATTTATCCAGCTAACGCCAAATAGGCACAGAGTACAGCACCATACTTGGGATGGGGAACTCTGAAATGAACAGGCTCCCCAGGAGCTTTTGTCTTGGAGGAAATACATCTATCATATTTTCCCACAGGGTGCATACTGTTGTACTCATATTTTTCCCACTGGATCTGTCCAAACCTTTCACTTGACAAAGAAAATGAAGTTCAAGCCTGAGTGTCACAGCTCATTAGCAGCAAAGCCAAGATTTCTATCAGACAGCCTGACTTTTAGTTCCTACAGTGTATACTCTCTTTCCCCAAATCCCATTTATTTTTCTCGTTTCAGACACTTGTCCAATAAAGATAAGAGAGCTTGATTAATGCACATTAAAATTAAGTTCATTGAGAAATATCTGTTCCCTTTTTCTCGGAGTAATAATTTAAAAGCTCAAAATAGACCTTTTGTGCTCACAAACAGTAGAGATAGGTTACCAGACTCTGAGAAAATTCCCAAACATGTAAATAAACTTAAGAATAAAGCCTGAGATTTGGACCCAAAGAGAAAGAACAGCACTGCATGTGGAAATCTCTGTTTTTCCCAAACACAAATATTCTTCACCTAGAAGTAATCTAGGATCTTCAGATCACCAAACTGAGCAACAGTTATCATTCAAAGTGGAATAATGGCTTTATTTCAAGTGGTTCTTAAAAATACTTTCTAGACGTGCACACTAGGTAAAAGCTACCAACAGCATGGACAGTGAAATAGAAAGTGGAAATGAAGATATTGCTACCCATAAAGTCTGCAGCTATTAAATATCTTCTCAGTGTGCAAGAGTCATTATTACACATAAAATCGTTACCTATATAAAAAGCTGTAAAAACCTTAGAAAGGACTGATGGATACTGTGGTTCATGGTAAACAACTTATCTAGCATGCATGAGAGATGCAGGGTCCAAGCCTCAGTATCACGTGTGCGTGCGCACGCACGCATGCACACACACACACACACACACACACACACACACACACACAATCTTGGGAAAATAGTAGAAAAGAGCGTTACACTTTTCACTGAGTCCAAATGGTAGGAAGTGTTGTATATAAGTGTTGCAGTGAACCACTTGGGCCGGTATGATGGAGGATGAAAATGATTATTCAGAGACAACACTTAGTTTAATGGACCAAGAGGCCCAGAGAGGCTATTTCTCAACTATGAGTGCCCAGCCATTAGGTAGACTATGGGAGAAGAAAAAGGCCACCAAACTAAGAACTCTTTGGTTTTATTTAGAATCTCAGTGTAAGAGAGAAAAGCAGGAGAAAAACAGTTTGGGCAAGGAGCTGTCTTAAGACTAGTCAATTTTTCTTGGGGAAGGGAGAAGGAAAATGGCCAGACACCAACATACTTTACTTACCTAAACTTTTTGTTCTTATCCATTCAATTCTCACACAGTGCTTTTGCTTTGGAATCTAATCAGTCACTCTTCACACAACCTGTTTGCTTTTTGACCTAAAGTTTAATTATTCACTTTTCACAGAGTCTGCTTGCTTTTCACTACAGTTTAATTATTTTATGTGCTTTTACCCTACAGCCCATTTTAAACATTCACTCATACAGTCTATGTACTTTCATTTATTTATTATTTCCATTTATGTGTTTGGTACAGGGTTTCACTACATAGCTTGGACTCGTAGAGATCCTTCTGTTCTCATCCTCCCCAGTGCTGGGATACAGGCATGTGTCACCACTCCCAGACTCTGTCACCAGCTCAGCATGCCCCAGGGGCAGATCCAGTGTGGCATATGAAACACTGATGCCTGCTCTTGCCTAAGCAGGTGCTTAGTCTGTTGAGCTATCTCACTGGCCTGAATCTATGTGCTTTTTTTTTTTTTTTTTTTTTCCTTGTTTCAGAACCTTTATTTGTTTATTCACTCTTTTTTTGGCCGGCTCAGCCCGCCCCGAGGGCAGGGCTGGCGCAGCATGTGGTGCCGGGGATCGAACCACGGTCCCTGAAGCTGCCCAAGCTTTCCCAAGCAGGCGTTTTTTTTTTTTTCTTGTTTCAGAACCTTTATTTGTTTATTCACTCATATGTGCTTTTGATCTTCAGTTTAATTATTTATTTCTGGCCAAGTCTAAGAAACACATAGATCTAAGGAACTGTTGCTTTAACCAAGGGTTCTGCCAACTATGGCTTCACAGGGCAAACCAGGACCCTTGCCTGCTTTACCAATAAAGTTTTATTAGAATATAGCTATGTTGATTTATTCAGATATTGTCAGTAGCTGCTTTTTGCCCTGAAAGGGTACTGTAGTGTTGTGTCTATAGAGATCATATAGCCTGTGAAGCCCTTTCCTTATAGAAAAATTTCTCCTGCATACCGTATTGAAGGAGTTTCATGAGATGAATGTTGTAACGAAGAGACTATGAGAGGCATGATGTGGTGAGATTGACTTGACTGGCAGGAGGGTGTGGAATGGCTAGAATGAAGAAGATAAAAGTCCTTTTTGCCTGCTACTGTAGCCATCCAACTTAATGCCAACATCTTTCTGTATTTTTGTTTTAATTTTAAAAAAAGGTTCAGTACAGTTGGTGGTCGTGAGCTAAGGTTGAGAGGAGACATATCTTAGAATGCGCCAGAAGTCCTAGTTCACAGGTGACCCATTTTATGGGTGTTATATAATCCTGACACATTAAGTCCAGCTTTTTAAGAAGTGCCATCTCAAGAGATGAGGCCTGAGTCTCTGGCTGTGATCCTGAGCCTAGAGTTAGGGGTGCTCAATGGCTAGTTCCACAATGCAGAAAAATTGTGGCTACCAGGATCAACTGTCAAAGGTTCTGTTGATTGTGATTTTTGACTTTGATGGAATCATGCAAACTGAGTTGGTACCCACGAATGCCACAGTGAACTCCGAATATATACGGGCTGTGTGCATAAAAAATGGCTGGAGAGGGCTGGGCTTGGTGGTGCATGCCTGTAGTCCCAGCTCTCAGGAGGCTGAGGCAGGAGGATTGCTATGAGTTTGAGGCCAACCTGGGCTCTATAGTGTGTTCAAGACTAATCTGGACTATTCTAAGATCCTGTCTGAAAAAACTAAAACCAAAGAGAAGGAGGAAGAAAAGTAGTCCTGAGAAAAGGGCGGCTCTATCCCCCAGCCTGACAGCACTTCCTGTCCCATTGGGTTTCTGGTGCAGTATTTTCTGTCAGATAAAAACATCAGGATGTGTTGTCAGACACCTCTCTGCTGGATTTGGCACCGTTCAACTTCTGGCTCATTCCCAAAGTCAAAACGACTGTGAAAGATTGCAGCAGGAGAGATTCCTTTGAGCCAGGAAGAAATTCCTCTGCAGGGTTATGCCTTTGAGGCTAGAATATGTGCTGAAGACCCCAACAACAACTTTATACCGGTGGCTGGCTATTGGTACATCTCTTTACCCCTCATGCAGACCTTTCCACTCGATCAAAAATGAGTGTGGCAAGATTGTTGTCCTGAGTACCAGTGTTAGCTTCTTGCCCCCTCTGGCCTCCCACTTGACCTTTGACACCGGGAACATGCACACCGATTTCATTCCTCAGCACCACAAGGAGCTGCTGCCCAGCAGCAGTGTGGTGGCCAGGGAGCATCTGTGCCAGGCTGCTCTGGGCGTCATCCTCAAGGAGAAAGCTGTGATGGATGCATTCATACTGAAGACTTGAGCTCCACTGTCCATTTTCATTCAGCAGTGGAAGAATGAACTTCTGTTATACCAGAAAATTGACTCTTAGAGATGGTAAAACAAACAAACAAAAAAACTGTGGCTGTTGCTGTAACTTATAACCATGACAGGTCGTATAGCATGCAGATCGAAGGTGAGACTTTCTGCGTCCATGGCGCTCTACACAGAGAGGGGAGTTGCACTCACCTGACCAGCTCTGTGAATAGTGTGATCAGAAGAGCAAAGCCGGTGGTCCTGGGGGGCACTGTCCACCTGTTCTCCCCAGAAGGAAGCATTCAGGCTGACGTTCCTGGGTCCAAATACTTGTCTGCAGTGAGCTCGGAAGGTGCTCAGGGAGGCGCCGTGGCACCTATGACAGGAACCATCGAGAAGGTGCTTGTAAAAGCAGGAGACAAAGTAAAAGCTAGAGATTCGCTGATGGTTATGGTCGCCATGAAGATGGAGCATACCATAAAGGCTTCCCAGGATGGCACGATAAAGAAACAAAAGTGCCTCCTTCAGCCCCTCCTAAGCAGCAGCTGTACCAAATAAAGGGTGGTGTATTGAAACCTGTCCACATAGAGAATCATGCACTTGTCCCAGATACAATGTTAAATTAACTCAAAAGGTTTCATACTAATAAAATTGAATTCTACTTTTTTTATTAAAAAAAAAGGAGATGGTGTGGTGGTGTGCACCTGTAATCCCAGTGCTTGGGAGGCTATAAACAGGAGGATCACTATGAGTCCTATCTACGTTGTAAGACTCTGAGTACCCTGTACCAAATACATTAAAAATGAGGGAGGGCAGTGAGATAGCTCAGTGGAGCTATCTTAGGCAAGTGCAGGGGTTAGGGTTTGATCCCTGGCACCACATGCCACCCTGGCCCTGCTCCAGGGCACAATGAGCCAGCAATGGAGTCTAGATGTAGTGGTGCACACCTACAATTTCAACACTAGGGAGGCAGAAATCAGGACGACCACTATGAGTTCAAGCTAGAAAGAGACCCTGCACACACACACACACACACTCAAAAACAAAACAACAACAACAAAATATAAACCCAAAACAGTCCCAAAATAAGATGATAGGAGGGTAACAATGGCTAATACATTTGCGTTGTTATCTTTAAATTAGAATACAAGAAGGGCTGGGGAGATAGCTCAGTAGAAGTTCTGAAAAAAAAAAAAATCAGAATACAAGATACTATCATTAAATTGTCCAGACAACATAAGCACAAACTCTTTCCCCCAGTGAACTAAGAAAAAATATAACTATCCCAAGTATTTGTCACCAGCATCTATATACAGGTGGTAGCAATAGTTATGGAGAGACAGGATATGAGCAGGAAAGAGGAGCTAAAAATGGCAAAAAACAGACAATTCAAAGCTACCTCTGGGGCTGTGATTTCAAGGTATAGATACATGTGGGAGGATATATATTCTGTTCTTGACTACCCAGGACCTTTTCTTAAATTGAGTTTTAAGACAGGTTATTGCTAAGTGGTTGTCTTAGTTACTTTTTGCTCATTGCTGGGACAAATACCCGACACTCAAAAAGAAGGAAGGAAAGGTTTATTTATCCCAAAGTTTGTGAAGGTTTCAGTTTATACTCCGCTGGCTCCAAGGCAAATGACCGCAGTTCTTGGCAGCAGAAAACAATGAAGAGCAGAGGAGGACCCGCAGCTGTGGCATCCATCAAGTCTTTCTCTTCCTTCTATGCTGACGGTCCAGATCGGAGCTATTCTGAAGTGGCACAGATGTGAAGATCAAACTCCTCCAAAGACCAGGACTTCTCCAAGGAAGCAGGCAGGGTTAGGCTGCACAAAGTCTTCCTCTACTCCTTTTTATACACTTTTTGTGCTGAGTCGCTCTGGGGTGGCCTGGCTGACCCTAGGATGAAACCAATCACACCCCAGAGTGGGACCAATCATGTCCCAGGGAAGATCTTCCACATCCTGCAGGTTGGGGCCCCCATAGCCTGGAGGTGATCCAGCCAAACTTCCTCAAGTTGACATGATGTATAAACTACCACAGTGGTCCAGGGTGAGTTAGAACTTGCTATTTTCTTGTCTCAGCCTTCTGAATGGCCAAGATTACTTTTTGCACCAGAGTGCCTGGATATTCTCTTGACAAACTACTGCAAAAATTTATCTATAAATGTTATACCTACAATCTATTTAAAGGTTGGTTAGTCCTTGAAAGGAGTAATGAGTGGGTAGTGAGACTAATTATGCCAGTAATTGAACCGTTAGTATTTCAGCTCTTGGGAGGAATATCATGGTCACAGGATCAATGTTAGATAATTGTTGTTTTATAATTATAATGTCAAGTAAATGGAAGATTGTCTTATAGTTCATTATAGTAGTTTGATTTTCCTATTAACTAATATATATATATATATATATATATATATATATATATAGTTTATTGTATATATTTTTCCTTGTCATTCCTTTCTAGCTGGTCAGACGGCTCCTAGATACTCTAGGGAGGTGACAACAAAGCCACCTACCATTCCATAGGTAGCAACATGCATGCTATTTCAGCAATGACCTCTGCTCACTCACCCTAGACTTTTACATCAAGTGGCAGTGGCTGGGCATTCCTATTTTGGTATATACACATCAAAATATCTTGGTAAGTCAATTCTATTGTTAAGAACAAAGCAGTTAGAAAGCAATATAAAGTGGAAGGAACAAAAGCTACATAAATGAGGAATCCTGCTTTCATTATTAGCCTAAAACAGTTCTACTCTTCTGGGTTTGTATTTTGAATCATCAAGTATATGAGAAGCTCGTGCTGTATTAGAGGCTGATTCCACTTGCTTATTCACAGGTAGCTTTAAGCAAAAAATAATTTATTAAACCATGAAAAATTATAAGCAAAAATTTGAAATATTATTCTCCCACTGAGATTCAAATAAAAAAGGCATGGAAATTATTTTTAGTAGCATTTCTTCCCTTCATTTCAAATTGATATACAGTGCCAGTTCCTTCTTTTAGAAAGATCAGGGGCTGGTGACATAGTGCAGCAGACTAAAATGCCTATTTAGGCAACCTTAGGCAAGCACAGGGACTGTGGTTCAATCACTGGTACCACATGCTGCACCAGTCCCTCCTTTAGGGCAGGCTGAGTCAGCCAGAGTCCAGGTGTAGTGTTTCACACCTGTAATCCCAGCGCTGGGGAGGCTGAAAGCAGGAGGATTGCAGGAGTCCAAGCTATGTAGAGAGATTCTGCAACAACCAAATACATAAAATTAAAAAATCAAAATAATGTTCTTTTTTTAGATGTACAGGGTCTACACAGTCTCACTATGTAGACCAGATTCATAGTGATTCTCCTGTTTTCAGCCTCCCAAGTGCAGGGATTGCAGGTGTACTGTCACCATGCTCAGTCTCAGTTGCTGTCTCAGTGAGCCCTGGGGGCTGACCAACATGAATGCTGAGGATGGAACCCTGACCACTGTGTTCTGCCTAGGCAAGTGCTTTAGTCCACTGAGCTATCTGGCTTGCCCAAGAATGTTCTTTTTTTTTATTTGTCTTTTTGAGACAGGGTCTCTCTATGCAGTTCAGGCTGGCCTTGAGTACACTTTCATAGCCCAGGCTGGTCTCGAACTCGCACTGATCCTCCTGCCTCAGCCTCCCGAGTGCTGGGATTACAGGCGTGCGCCACCACGTCCGGCTAAAGAATGTTCTTTTAAAGACAGACTAGAGCAGTGGTTCTCAACCTTTTTTTTTTTTTTTTT
>PVJA010024426.1:0-25544 GCA_004027025.1 Myocastor coypus | reverse complement strand
GGTAGAATAAGCTCAAAAGAGCGTGGCTTTCCTGATGTCTCGCGATAGCATCTCCTAGTCTCGTTCCTCCCGGAACCGGAAGCCAGCAAAGCCCGCCCTCAACCCGCCCCCGTCTCCATGGTAACTGCCTTCTGCCTCACCTTTTAGGAGCAAGAGGCACAAATCGGGCTCTATGGAGGAGGACGTGGACACGAGCCCCGGCGGCGACTACTACACTTCGCCTAGTTCTCCCACGAGTAGCAGCCGCAACTGGACAGAAGACATGGAAGGAGGTAGGGCTGGCGGCAGGAGATGGGGGGGAAGCTTGCCTTCCGGCTGGGGTTACAGCAAACAGGACTACGTATCCCGGCAAGCACTGCGCGAGCGTTTCGAGTAAGGAAGCCGAGCTGGAGCCCAGGGGCTCATGGGAATTGTAGTCCAACTGGCAGCTTGCATTTAGAAGTAAAGTTTAGGCTCGCGCGTTCCCGTAGCTCTTTGGTTCCACTTTGGAGGAAAAGCACACAACCTTTCCCTTGCTGAATTTTCCTGTCCCCTACTGTTACATCCTCTTGTCTTTGGGGTTCCTGGGCCCAAAGACTCAGGAAAATTAATTCGGAGATTCGGATCAGTAGAGTGTTTTTTCTTGGGGTCTCCGTAGAATCTGCCATTAGGGATCCCCACTTCGTCTGTAGTCTCAAGTCCCACCGCGTCAACCTTTGTCCTGTTGCTCCTCTGTTCTGGAGTCGGCTCCAGGTGACCATTGCCCGAAGCTCCTGTTTCATAGGGTTGCTTTTCTGTGGAAGGATAGCTCCTGGGACCTCGCTGTTAACTTACTATCTCCGCCAGGGATTTCTACAAAGATTTCCCTTTGGGTTTCCAACCTCCACCATAGTTCTCATCTGAAAGAATCCCTTTTAATTTAGAAGTCTGCCTTCTGCCAGGCGTGGTGGTGCACACCTGTCATCCCAGCACTCCAGAGCCTGAGGCCTGAGGACTACTCGTGTCCCAAGGCCAGCCAGGACCTGGGTAGTGAGACCCTGCCTCAGAAAAACAAAACTCGGGGCCTGGCAGGATGGCTCAGTGGTCTAACGTGCCTGCTTAGGAAAGCTTAGGCGGCTGCAGGGACTGCAGTTCGATCCCTGGCACCACATGCTGTGCCAGCCCTGCCCTCAGGGCAGGCTGAGCCGGCCATAAAAATAAATAAACAAGCAAAAGTTCTGAAACAAGAAAAAAAAATTAAAACAAAACAACAACAACAGGGCCCAGCGGGATGGCTCAGTGGTCTAAAGCACCTGCTTGGGAAAGCTTGGGAAGCTTCAGGGACCGTGGTTCGATCCACGGCACCACATGCTGCACCAGCCCTGCCCTTGGGGCGGGCTGAGCTAGCCATAAAAATGAGTGAATAAACAAAGGTTCTGAAACAAGAAAAAAAATAAATAAAATTAAAAAAAAAAAAAAACAACTCCATCCCATCACAGAAGATTCTGTTCTCTAGCCAGCTAGCAACTGGGTCCTGGAAATGAGTGTGCAAAATGTCATTCCGTGGGGCTGGCACCCCGTAATTGTAGAAGTACTGCCCTAGGTAGCCCTTTATCCTGCAGCAACCTGGCTGGAATTCCTACAGCCACCTACCTACCTGGGGGCATAGCCCAGCCTTTGTGTTTGCCTGGCGACCCAACCGCACCCTCCCCTAGCCTTAGTTGCCTCATCTACAGTCTCTGAAGTACTCTCTTAGTAAGCCATTGTGGGAATTATGTAGGATTTTTGAGACGGATGACTAAAGGCCAGCACATTCTTTCAGTACCTATGTCCAGGGGTTAGCAGCCCTGGCAAGTATGGTGTGAGGGCTTGAGGCCCCTTCCTTGCATTCTGCTCAATAGGTATTTTATGCGCATCTCATGGTCCAACCTCCTGCCATCATGTCTACATTTCATCCAGGCAGAAGAAAATGGGTTAGGGGAAGGAAAGTGTCAAGTGTACCCCCTCCGTTTCAAGATTCACAAGTGGCTTTTGCCTCCCCTGTTTGTCTCTGTGCCCAGGAGCTGGTAGCATAGCGGGCTGTGATGGTGCTGGGGCGGTGTCGTCTTACCGTGCACTGTCAGTGGCTGTCTAAAAATCAGGGGTTGTCACTAAGTAGATACTAGGTGGCAGTTTCTGCCCTTTCATTGATTGGCATCTAAAGAGCACCTCAGTTTGCAAAGGGGAAACCCTGAGGCTCAGAGAGGCGATACCGCCCCCTTCTGGCTACCCCTGCATAGCAGGTGTGGCTGCTGGGAACCGAGGCCACCTCACCCTCACCCAGGCTATTTGCCAGCAAATGGTTGGGGGAAGTAAGATGCAGAGGTCTCACAGCAGATGGCCGAGCCCTGAGGTTTGGGACTTCCCCTTTTTGGTCCCTTCTCCTGTCCCCCTGGGCACAACCAGGGTCACCTGCCCACTATTGCAAAGGTCACAGGGGTCACCCCCATCTCAGGTTGAGAAATGCTCCAGAGGCCACCTAGCAGGGAGCTGATGGCACAGGTTTCCAGAGGCCTGGGGGTCCCCGGGGCTACACCAACTTGCCCAAGGGATGCTGGGAACAGACCCAGGGCTGAGTCAGGAGGAGCCGAGTAATCAGCTTAGCAGCTGTAATGAGCAGCTAATTGGGGGCTGTCTAGACAGGAAGCCGGGATAGGGGAGAAGGGAAGAGGGAGGGAGAAACAGCAGGCCCCAGGGGACACTGGGCCTTGTCTGGGGACATTAATGGTTGTCACACCAGGGGAGCTCCTGCCCTGCAGCCTGTAGTATCCAGGACACTCCACTGGATGACGCCCCAGCCCCAGATCCCAAGACCCAGGGGAGAACCTTCAGAATAAGAATTGTTTCTTTTTGTTTTTTGGAACCAGGGATCGAACTCAGGACCTTGTACTTGCCAGGCAGGCACTTGTGCCCCTGAGCTATCTCCCCAGCCCCTATAAAATTTTAGACAGGTGGAGAAAACTTGAGTCGCCACAGTTGAGAATCAGTGCCAAAAATCATTTTGTCCTTAGGTTCTGGTAGGGCCAGCAGGTAGGGCATCCCCAGGCCGTGTGTGCCCCACCCTGGGGTGCTGAGCTAGGTGGGAGGCATGCGCTGCACCCTGGGAACTGCTGTGCCAGCCTCTGTGGCTCCCCAAGTACCCACTTTACGGATGGGCCCACAGAGGCACGAGGGGCCTGCAGTGTCACCGCACCCAGGCAGCCCCCGAGCCATCCCTGCCTCAGAGCCCCCAGCTGGCTTCTGGATTAACTTGGAAGGGAGGAGGTGAAGACGCCTCGAGGACCCGAATCCTCTGTGCCAGCCCCGGTCACCTCAGCCTGGCTGCAGCAGGACCCTTGGGAAGTGTCAGTGCCCCAGCATCTGGCAGCGTGGGTGTCACTGGTAGGGTGACAGCTGGCAGTCCTGGGTCACTGTGCCCAGCTCACATTCCCACACTGCACCGGGTAGTGCCGTGCCCACTTATCTCTCATCCACTTTTTCACTCGTTTGCTCACTGGGGCCAGACCTGTTTGGGAGCAGCAGGGGAGGTAGGAAGGCTCCCATGAGCACAGAGAGCCATGCTGGTGATTGGGGTGCGGTGCACCAGGCTCTGAGCTCATTTGCATCCCCTGAGACATGCAGGGGCCCCTGTCAGTAACCAGTTACCTGAGCCAGGGCCACACCCCATCCTTTCCAGGCCTCAGTTTGCTCTTCAGTGAAATGGGCTCCCCACCTGCCTCCATTTTTGGGGACTGTGGGAGGCAAGATGGCATCGCCAGCGCGTTGGCGCTGACGCTCAGGATGGCCCCAGGGAGCCTGGGAACGTGGCTGCCTGTGACCGTCTTGTCCCCTCCCCTAGGCATGTCCTCCCCAGTGAAGAAGACAGAGATGGACAAATCCCCGTTCAACAGCCCGTCTCCCCAGGACTCGCCCCGCCTCTCCAGCTTCACCCAGCACCACCGGCCTGTCATCGCCGTACACAGCGGTGAGGGTCACACTCCACCCCTCTCATGGTCAGGGAGGTCCCCCTGGGCATGCGCTGAGAGCCCAGGCGCTGCCACCTCTGCATGATGGACACACACAGGTCTCTGTAGGGAGGATGAGGAGACTCCAGCAGCACCAGGTCATTGTGCACTTGGTCCTCTAAGCCCCCTTCTGTCAGCAGGGCTGATAAATGTCCCAGGAATCTTGGGCCTCCCACAGGGCAGTTCTCCTTTAGGTACTGGATGAGTACTTAGTGCCTCCACATCTAACTCCAGAACATCCTGCCCATCACTCCAAAAGGAAGCCCTTCCTGTCCCACGAGCAGTCACCTGTTCCCATGCTGAGTCTACTTCCTATCTCTGGATTCCGCTGTCCTGGGTGTTTCCTGTCCACGAAGCCCATGCCGTGTCCTTTCACTGAGCACGGTATCCTCATGGTCTGTCCACACTGCAGCCAGTGCCAGGCCTTTGCTCTTTTTCCTGACTGAGTAATATTCTGTGGTGGCATTTGTTTTCCTTTCCCTGGCCAGTTCAGTGGCTGTCACAGTGTCCCTTCTTTGCAGTGTGCATGCCCTGCCTCCTCTGTCCCTGACTCCTGGCCACAGTACATATTTTTGGTTTTGGGCTGTTAACCAACTCTGCTCTCTGTACAGAAGCAGCCAGAGGTGACACACACAGGTGTCAGGCTGTGTGCCAATAAAACTTTATTGAACAGCCAGCCAAAAGCCCTCACTTGCCAAATCCCACCTCTGAGACGGGCTGTTGATTCACACCAGCTCCTAGTGCCTATCTCCTCCTGAAGGAGAACCACCCCATGGGAGGCCCAGGACTCCTGGAACCTGGCTGGCTCCCCGCCTGGGATATGTATCAGCCCTGCTGACAGAAGAGGAAATGGAAGACCAGGATATTAGAGCCAGATTCACTGAGCTCAAGCCCTGGGTCTGCCACCCGCTTGCTGTGGCCTCTGCCAGGTGACATATCGTTTGTGGGCCACCTTGTCTTCTGTTAAAAAAAAAAAAAAGAAGCCGGGCGTGGTGGCGCACGCCTGTAATCCCAGCACTCGCGAGGCTGAGGCAGGAGGATCGGTGCGAGTTCGCGACCAGCCTGGGCTACAAAAGTGAGCTCAGGACCAGCCTCAACTGCATAGCCAGACCCTGTCTCAAAAAGACAAAAAAAAAAAAAAAAAAGACAAGTGCCAGGTGTGGTGGCACATGCTGATAATCCCAGCACTCAGGAGGCTGAAGCAGGAGGATCACAAGTCTGAATTCAGTTTGGGCAGCTTAGCAGCTTGGTGAGACTTTGTCCCAGACTTAGAAAGGGCCTGGGTTGTAACTGGGTGAGGACCCTGGGTTCTACCCCCAGGGTTGCAGAAATTGGAAGAATGGGAGTGAAATGAGAGCGCTGTAGGTGGCCCTGGGAGCAGAGTTGGGAGTCCACGATTCACACAGGCTTGAGCCCGGCTGTGGGCCCGCAGGGACTCCCCATGACCACAGCCCCACGCCCTCTCTGCAGGAATCGCCCGGAGTCCCCACCCGTCCTCGGCCCTCCACTTCCCCACGACCTCCATCCTGCCCCAGACGGCCTCCACCTACTTCCCGCACACGGCTATCCGCTACCCGCCCCACCTCAACCCCCAGGACCCTCTCAAAGATCTCGTCTCACTCGCCTGCGACCCAGCCAGCCAGCAGCCCGGACCGGTGAGTGGACAGATGGGGCTCAGGCCTCTCGGTGGCCCCAGGAAACCCTGGGAAGTGTTGGTGTGTCGTTTGGCCAGTGTGAAATGCACAACTTCTACTGGAGCTTGGTTTTTTAGTACAGGTCTAAAGTTTGCTGGTTTGGATCAAGGGATTTTAGACTTTACCAGGGGTTGGGGTTGACGGCACATAGGGTATGACAGGGTCCTGCCAGCCCCCCATGGACCTCATATAGTCCAGTGGTGCTGGACACAAACTGAATGGGACAGTAGAAACTGGCCGAGAAAAGCAGCCATGCTGGGTGTGACGCCCCCCTGTCCAGCCAGCACTCTGGGAGGCTGAGGCAGGAGGATCACAAGTACAAGCCCAGCCTGGACCACTTTGTAACTTCTCAAGGCCCTGTCACAATATAAAACATTTTAGGAGCTGGGGAGATGGCTCCGAGGCACAAGTGCCTGCTGGGCAAGTGCAAGGTCGTGAGTTTGAACCCCAGTCCCACAAAAAAAAAAAAAAAAAAAAAAAAAACATTTTAAAAAGGGTTGGGATGCAGGTCGGTGTGAAAGCCTTGGGTTCGGTTCCCCAGGACTCAAAAAAAACAAAAAAGGTGAGAAGGAGGCAGGCAGGAGGGAGCAGTGCAGCCAGACTCAGGCCGAGCCTGGAGAGCCCAGCTTTGGTTTTCAAAGCTCTTCTGGACTTGAGACACTGGCTAGCCTCACGGCCGACTGTCCTCGGAGCTACTTAGGAAGACATCTTCTGTCGTGACTTGGTATGAGGTAACATTGCTTAGCAAGGAAGCAGGTACATGCACAGGTGGCTTAAGGAATGGTCTGTGTGATCCCGGCAGCGTCCAGGGTCAGGGTCATCTGTATGCATCGCCCTCAGGCCAGGCTCGGGCCTCGGCCCACGTGCACAGAGCTCGGGACGTCGGCGCCAGCATCCTGAGGTAGAGGGGACGCCCACCCCCTTAACCACGTGTCTCTCTGTCCCCCCTCAGTTAAACGGAAGTGGCCAGCTCAAAATGTCCAGTTACTGCGTCCCCACCTCGATGCTGGCCCCTCCGCCCCTGGCGCTGTCCCCGGCTACCAAACCCACTGCCACCTCCCAGCGACGAGCCACACCGCAGATCGCGCCCAGTAAGCACGCGGGAGCCAGCGTGCCCCTGTCCCCGGGCCCTTCCCACCCTGCTGCCCAGTCCTGTGGGCACAGGTGAACTTGGGTCCAGAGAACATTGGGGATCCATGGGGCCGGGGAGCCTGGGATGGCAGGCCCATGCTGCGGCCAGGGCGCCTCTTCTCCACGCTGCCTGTCCCTAGCTGCTCCCCTCTGGGCATGAGCACCTGGCCCCATGCACCTGACGCCCCAGCGCTCTGGGTCACAGAGGCAAGAGCTTGGCAAGCACCAGCCAGGCTGCTTAATGACTTAGGGACACCCCATTGCAAATTTTTCAAAAAGAACTGGGCTTGCAACTCCATGTGAAAACCCCCAGCACTGTGAAGCAGAAGCACCCAGGTCTCCAGAGGGCCACCCATGAGCCCACCCTGGTCTCCAGAAAGCTTTTGTCTCTGACAAATGAGACCCTGGTGACATTTTAAAATAGTGGTGTTTCACGTAAAAACTCCTTAGTTCTAGACTCGTTGGGAGGAAAACAGGTCACACAGAGTTGGTGCCTTCAGAGCCCCCGAGCTGGACCACACTGTATGGGACACCGTGTGTGCTGTTTGTTATGTGACCCATTCAGCTCCCCCTTTGGACTGCAGTGGCTCCAGGGATCCCAGTTCTGGGCTCTGTCCCCTCCTCTGCTGCCCCTGTCTGAGCCCCCAGGGTAGCTCTGCAGGATGGCTCTCTCCCTGAACCTGGAACCCCCACAAGCGGCCCTGGCCCGCGTGCCTCCGGCAGATTCCGTGCTTCCCTTTCTGAGCCTCAGGCTTCTGTGGCCTGGGTCCCTGAGTTACAGCACCCTCCCGGCAGGTCCACAGGGGACGTGGGTGGCATCACCTGGGCAGAGCAAGGCCACGTGCTCCTCCCCGGCTCTCCCTGACTCCACACTTGTCGGTCTGTAGATCGGGGACAGCAGGGCCTGGGGTAGAGGAGTCTGAAGGCATAGGGTCAGTGCAGCTCCGTGGGGAGCTCTCGCCCAGCATCCACGGGGCCTGTGTCTGACCCCAAGCCCCATGACCAATAAGCCTAAGTAATAATTTCACTCAGCGCCGACACAGAACAAAAGCAGGTCCCCAGCCCTGCCCCTGCCCCGGGCTCTGGACCACGAACCCACCCTGGCCCATGGGTGCCCACCCTGTCGGTACTCCAGCACCTCCTCCCAGCACTCTTTGGCCACCCCGAGGGTACCTGGCACCCCCAGCCCCATGTGGCCATGGACTCTGCTTTATTCAGTTACAGCCAAGTGTGCCAGGTGAGGCTGAGACATGGGCGGGGGACGCACAGGCACAGCCTGCCCGGCGCTTTCCAGGAGGAAAATTAATAAATAAAACAACCCTCAATAATTTAGGGCACCCGGTGTGGGATGCAGCCCTGGTAACAGCAGAATGCTCTGAATAATTCACAGCAGGTTTGAGTTCTGAATCGTTCATTCTCTATCTTCCCCTACACCGCCACCTCCCCGCAACCCCCATCCCCTAGGCAGCGTCCCCTGGCAGCTCCCCAGAGAGAAAGGGCAGTAGGCTCAGAGGCCACAGGAGCTGGGTGCTTCGGGCTGGCTGTGTGACCCGGGCAGTGGGCACCCTCTTGGGCCCGGCCGGCCCCCTCGCTAACGGGCTCTGGTCTCTCTCCCCGCAGCCTACGCTCCGCCCGACACGCCCCCTGCAAACCGTTCCTTTGTGGGATTAGGACCAAGGGATCCTGCGGGCATTTATCAGGCACAGGTAGGGGCCGAGAGGCCGGCTGGCGGGGGGTGGGGGGCAGGGTAGAGGGGCCAGCCTGGGGGCCCCCCAGTCACAGCCCATGCCCAGCACTACCCTAATGGCAGAGCTGGGGAGCACTTTGTACAGATGGGTCAATCTCAGCCCAGAGAGGGCGTGGCTCTGCCCGTGGTCACACAGCACAACAGTTAGGGCTTTTACCCCACCCAGCTTCTGCTCCCTTCATGTCCCTGCCCCTACTCCTGCCAGAGCATTGGGGCAGGTGGGAACACTGTCTGGACAGGTGACATAATGAGGGGTGTGCATTAGAGGGGGGACCAGCCCCACTCAGAGGGAGGCAGGCAGGAGGCTCAGAGAAAATTGAGCTCCTAAAAGCTGCCGGCACTAAGCAGGGGGTGCTGGGGTCCCCACAAACAGTATCGCAGCCGGCCTGTCCTGGATCCTGGGGAGTCCCTAGCCAAAGCCAGCCTTTTCCAAGGATCCAGCCAGGGTGGAAGCAGAAAGCCAAAGGGAGGCCCGAATGTGGCAGGTACAGGGCTCCCTGGAGACCAAGGCTCCAGCCGGCTCTCCCTCACCCCCCTTGGAGCCTCTGTCTCTTCTGGCTCAGGCTCCTCCCAGGAAGCCCCCTGAACTCCCCACAGCACAGAGCCCTGTGTCCCCCTCTTTCCTCTTCCAGAGGAGGCTGGGAATGTCCCTGCTTAAGAAACAAAAGCTGATAAAAAGGGAAGAGAGAGCCCAGCCTCTCCCAGGGTTAGCCTTAGTGTAGATTCCCAGCTGCCCTAGAGCCAGGGTCACTGCTGGTGGCCGCTGGAAGGGATCAGTGTCCAGGGGGTTCTGCATAGGCACAGCTGAGGGTCTTGAGTGCCAGAGCTCCCAGGCGGTGGGCTGGTACCCAGGGGCTGGCTCTACCTGGGCAGTAGGGAGCTATAGATGGATTTAGGGAGTGGGAGAAACTTGGTGGGGGCAGGAGGGGAGGTAGCAGGTGACAGAGAGGTCCCCACAGCGGGTGACCAGGGAGGGGAGGGCCCTGGTGGCAACGTGTTGGGTCACCCTCCTGCAGACCGCGGCAGGAGAGCGAGGAGGAGGAGGAGGAGGAGGAGGAGGAGGGGAGCGTGAGAGCGCAGACCCCAGCCATGCGCGATTCCTGCACAGTCAGCACTTCCTTGAGGCGCAGTGTTATTATTCCTGGCGTCCGGCTTCCCGATCCCCTCCTCCCCACACCCCAGCCTGCCAGCTATGCTGGCTGCCCAGTGCCTGAGCCCCCAGCAGGGCCCCTGTCTATGCGCGCCCTGATCAGAAACCCCGTTGGGCAGAGCCCCTCCCTCCTGCAGATCAATACCCTGGTGTGGACCTCTGCTAGCCCACACTGCCCCTCCCCCGCCTCTGGCCAGCTCCCTGGGCGACACCAGTGGCTCCCCAGTGGGTCCCCACCGCTGTGTCAGACACAGTGCCCACCACCACCCCAGTGTGGTTTTGGGTCCCCTTAGTGCTCTGCAGATGAACCCCACACCGCACATGGCAATCAGTCCCCATTCTCCCAGGCAGTGGAGGGTTGCAGAGCCAGGGTTCGAGCTGCTCTGGCCACCGAAGCTGCCCCAGGGTGCCTCAGCATCCCGTGCTGCCCTGCCTCCCTCTCCCCGCAGCAGGCGCAGTGTGCCCACTGCATCCCCAACCCTGGGGTGGGCGCTGGGCAGACGCCCCAGGAGTACAGGGGAGGGAGGAAGGGCCAGGGGAGCCTCTGTCCACCAGGAGGGTCACACCCAGAGCCTGTCTGGTTGCCAAGGGAAACCAGACATGAGGTAATGGCCGAGATGAACTTGAACTTGGCTGGAGGTGGGGGGCTGGGAGCAGAGTGGCGCCAGCCCTGGAGAATGGCCGAGCAGCCTGGATGCAGGGGGCTCAGGGTGGGCATAGCCAGCCTGGGCAGGTGAGGGGCCTCAGGCCCCAGGGGCTGCCCCCTTGGTCAGGCTGGGTGCTCTGGGGCTGGATCCCTAAGATACTCTGCCAGCTTCTGCATCCTCTCTATACATAGGATGCAGAGGAACCGGGCTGTACTGTCAAGTGCCTATTGGGGGCCTCTGTGACTGGGTGGGTCCCCCAGACACTGCTCCAGGTTTCCAGAGGGAATGATGTTGGCTGCACCCATGAGATACGGAGCCCGATAGGCCAGAGTTCAAGTCTCTACTCTGCCACTTCCATGCTGGGTGTCCTGTGGCGAGTTGTCTGACAGCTCTGTGTACTGTGTGCAGCAAAACCAGTGATGAGGAGGAGGGGGTCTGTGGGGGCTGTAACCTGGGCATGGATTATACGTGGCTCTGCCTAGCACACCAGCGTAAGGGGGGCTTTACAGAAGGCTACTTATTAACCTGTCTGGGGGCTGGGTGGAGGGTAGCCTGCAGCCTCTTCTACCCAAACCTTTCCCTGCCCCAAGTTTATATGCAGGACAGAGGCACTGAGGCTGGGTTGGTGGAATCACTGAATGAAAATATAGGCTAGTTCAGTTCTGATTTCAGATACGCTGAGCAGGTTTGCCATTAGTGTGATCCCAAAACTGTACTGACATACTGGTGTCAGCCACATGCGTGCTCCCCTGAAGCTCCACGGAAGGCCCTGCGCCCCTTAAGTTGTGCGGGATGCACTGACTCTTAAGTTCATCCTGCAGAACTGGACAGACTTGCTGGATGGTGTGGGATAACTCATGCCGGAGGAGTCTGTTCTCCAAACTGCACAGGTTCTGCTTAGGCTGGTTGGCCTGAGTGTCAGCCACGGCCTTGTCCTGAGCCACAGCCATGTGGCCAAGTCACGAGCCGCTCATGGGACCTGGGAAACAGGTCTCAGGGCAGCAGCAGGTGGGTGGCGTGGAGATCCCCCAGTCATTGGTCCAGCCTGACGCCCACCCCTTCTTTCTTTCTCCTTGTCCCCTCGGTCACCAGTCCTGGTATCTGGGGTAGCCCAGGTCTCCACGGGACCGCACGCCTCTCCATCAGCCCGGGCGTCCCCGGGGCAGTGCTATCAGCGCCCTCCCCGGCCCATGTTTTCGGTGGAAAATCAAAGCAAGCAAAAAATACCCACCCTGCTGGCTCCCAGCCTGGCCGCAAAGACAGAATACACAGACCTATGCACGAGGAAGAGAAAAGAGGGGAAAAAAGAAAAAAAAAAAAAAAAAAAAAAAAAAAAAAAAAAAAAAAAAAAAAAAAAAAAACAAACAGGAAAAAAAAAAAAAACCCCACCCTACCAAGAAGACAAAAGGTAAAGACCGCACCATTTCTGGCTCTAAGGACGCCATGGACACAGAACTGGAGGGCCCAGCCCTGCCACCCCTTGGGACACCACACGATAGGGGCATGGCCCAAGACTCAACTCCTTGTCACTCGCCTGCCCGCTGCCCAGGACCCCACACCATCCAGAGACCAGGTGAGGCCAGATGGACGTATGGAGACAGCCCCCCATGGATGGTGTTTGCCAAAGGGGGAGGCAGGTGCTGGCCAGCAGGTCCCACGGACAGCAAGGACACAGGCCTCAGGCCACAGAGACCTTGAGATGGGCAGGACAGGCAGCAGAGGGCCTGTGGATAAGATGCTGGGACCCAGTGCCGTCCTCAACAAGAAAGGACCCAGCCATGCAGGTACTTTGGGACACCGGGTGTGGGGGACCTGCAGCCTCACCCGGCCCCTCCTGAAGGACTCGCTCTTGCTCTCTCCAGCGCTGGGGACCCCAATCTGGGGGGGCCTTCTGCTGCCCACCCCCTTTGGGAGGAGATGTCTATGCAATTTGACCCCCAGCCCCACCCAGCATCGAGGCCACCCTGCCGCCCCTCCCCCCCCTGGTTGCACACTTCCGCAATGCACTTTCCGAGGAGGGGGGGCGCCGTCTGGGAGGTGGGGTGCCGACTGGCCTGGCAGGTGACAGCAAGTGGTTTAAGTGCCTGATTCCCCTCTGCCCGCCCCCCTCCCTCGGTCCAGTTGGGACCCAGAGTGGCTGCGAGGACATCCTCACGCCCCCTTTCGCCACCCCATCTCCAAGCCCCCTTCAAGCTAGAGAGAAGGGACCCCTCCCCCAGGGCGCAGCGCTGGGGGCAGGTTCCAGGGGGGCGTCCCTCCCTTGCCTCTCCCCTCCCCCGCCAGTGCCTTACATCCTGGAGAGAAGCCCCCTCCCTGTGCCTCCCGCTGCCTGGGGGGGGGGCGCCGTTTGCACTTTCATCCCCCCAAATGGGGCACGGTGGAAGGGGGTGTGTCGTAGCCGGGCCCCCCAAGAAGGAAAGGAGGCCAGTCCAGGGCAGGGCCCATCAGACCCTGCGCAGGGCTCTTGGGGGTCGGCTGGCGGGGGAGCTGCCCATCTGCTAACCGTTTTCCGTTGAGCCGCTCCAAAAACACTAAGCTGGGGTGCCGGGTGCCCCCTGACCCCGGCCCCACCCCAGCCCCATCTGCACCCATCGCCCCAGGGATGAACATTTTGGGAGCAGGTGCCAGGAAGGGAGGTCTGCGTGTCAGACACGGGACCCCTTGCCCGGCCCACCCATCCCAGCCTCCACTGACCTCCATTATGCCTGGCGCTAGGGAATAACCCCTCACGACCCCCATCCAAGGCCAAAGCCATTGTCCAGGGCAAGGGGCCTCATCTCGTCCGCCCCAGACCGCCCTCCTGTTTGTCTGTCCCCTGCCCCGGACTCTCCTCCCAAACCAGCCGCAGGGCCTCGGCACACCTACTCGGCCAGAAAACAGAAGGACCTGGATCCCGCCGGTCCCCTTCCTGCCCGTGTGACCCAGTGGAGTCTGCAACTCTTGGTCCGTCTGTCCATCCATCCGTCCGTCCTCAGGGCTCTTTTCCAGGTGGCCCTGGGGGAGCAGAGGGTGGGCTGCCATCCTGTCTGGGAGGCGGAGGTCTTGAAGGTCGTGCCGACATCTGGGTATCTGGCAGCTTCTCAGCCAGGGTGGGGGAGGCAGAGGGGGGCCGCCCCGGGGTGCACCTGGCAGCCCCCCAGCTGGGCCCCACCGCGGGGTCAGGGCGCAATGAGAATCAACTCTTTACCTAACTTTGCATGGTGCTTAGGGCCCGGCGACCCGGCTCCTGCCCCAGCCCGCATGGCTGGTGGCCTGCATGGCAGATTATACCTGGCTCTACTCCCTCCTGCCACCCTCCTGCCCCCTCCTCTTAAAAAAAATACAAAAAAAAAATTCCTTTAAGAAAATTTCCATTTTTTTTCCTAATTTGCACGAAATTTTCTACCACATGACGTGCCTTGCCTTGAAGAATAAGTATTATTACCTTTAAACAATATCCGCACAGTTGCATGAAATGCACGTGTAGTTAAGCAAAAGAAAGAAAACAATGACGTAAAAAATAAAAATTGAAAAGGGATGTATTTCTATTTGTAAAAAAATAAATAAATAAGAAAGTGAGAATTTTTTAAAAACATGAAAACTGCTATGAAGTAAGCCACAAAACAGTCCCCGCCCTCCGTGGCCTGGCTCTGCCTGTGGGGTGTGGCCGTGCCCTGGTGCTCACTGCCCCCAGCCCCAGCTCTGGGACCCCAGGGTCAGACCTGGGGGCATGCCCTGGCCCTGGGTCAGTGAGGCTTTCTGATGTCCCCAGGCCTAGGGTGCCCCCAGATGCCACCACACAGAGATCCCAGGTGGTCCCCCACCTTGGGGCGGCCGCTCTGCCCTCAGCCAGAGCCCCCAACCCCCAAGCAGGCTGGTGAGGTCAGATATGTTCCTCGCCCTCAGCAACCCCTCTGCTCCTCCCCATGTGCCCCATCCTCGCCAGAGGACCTGACTTCTCCCCATGCATCACAGGAGACCAGCCTGGGGGCCCCCTTTCCCCCATTCCCATACTCGTCTTCCAGCTATGAAAACGAAGATTGCTATGAAAAACAAAATCCCCCACATATGCAATATCTGTCTATCTGTACTGGGGTTGCGCTTGGTGGCTGGAGGGACACCATGTCTCGACCGGACAGCCCAGCCCAGCCCGGCTGTTGTCTTTGTTGCAGTGTTTCTTGTTCTTTCTTTTTTTTTTTTTTTTTTTTTTGGTCCCAACTTCCTTAGCTTTGATCTTGACCAAAGCTTAGACAATAGCTGGGTGTCAGTGGGGTGCGCTCCCCACAATGCGCAAGGCCCTGATGCATGGCCTGGCCCTGGTGTCACAGTGATGGCTCGTGGCTCATGGCTCATGGCTCAGCTGGGATCTGCTTCCCAGCAGTGGCCTCTGCCAGCCCCGAGGGCTTTCTGGGGCAGGAGAGCAGCCTGTGCCTGCAGCCATTTAGCGTTGGGTGCTCGGCCCCTCAGCTCCTGTTCTCTCGGAAAGTTGCAATTCAGGTCACACTGCCAGGCAGAGGCACCTGAAACCGAGGCCCCCTGCAGCCCTGCGCCCGGGGGTCACCGCTGGGGGGCAGGGTGGTGCCACCTCTGGGATAGGGGCAGAAGACTGGTGTCTTTCTCTTCCGTGTGTGAAGCTGACATTCAAACCTGTTTCTCCCAGGCCCACCAGCATCCACCCCCCTCCCACCCCAGGGGGAAACTGCACCAAGGGCCACACCCATGCCACGTGGCCAGCCATCTCAGGCCCAGAAAGGCACCGGGTAGATGCAGGTCACCAGGTCCCTATCCCTGCGTGGGGACAGCTGTACGTGGTTGGGAAGAGAGGCACCTGGGGTCCTGCACCATGCCTGCAGCCAGGCTCTGAGCCGACTCAAGGCAGCCAGGAGAGGGCCCAGGCCCAAGGCTCACTTAGCAGAGCGCCAGTCCCCATCCACTGTGTGCCCTGCTTCTCACCCTGTGTTCCATAGTGTACCCCGCAAGACAAGGTCCTGGGGTCACCAGTCACCGAAGGACACCCAGACAGACAGTGGGCCCTGCCCCAGTGGTGCTTGACCCCCCCCCAGGACGGTACTGTGCTCCCTCACACTCAGAACTGCACAGCCCCTGAGGGTGCAGGTGGCTGTCAGTATCCTTGGTCTTGGCCCAGTCCCTCCCTCACTCTGCTTCTGTGGAGTGTTTGGGGGTTGGGTAACCCCTACACCGGCTTCCCCCCCTCTGTCCTCTGAATGTTTCCCCACAGGTACCCTCTCTGTACCTCCCTGAGGGTTGGGGGGGTCAAACCAGCACCCCGGGGAGTCCCCAGGTGAGTAGGGGGGCAGAATCAGAACCACACAGCGGAACTTGTTGCCCGCGATACCAAATTAGACTTTTCCCAAGCAGTGCCTCACAGGTCTGCTGGTGTGGTTTTGGGGTTCTCCCAACCCTGGTTGGAGAGGATGAGGGGAACAGGAAGGAAAGGGGACCAGTGGGGATCAGCTCTCCAGAGAGGGAGGAAGCCGTGCACCCCCTGTCTCCTGCTCCCCCAACATACCTATACCTTGTCTTCCCATCACAAGTCCCAGCCAGGCTGCCCTCTAAAACCAAAGCCCCTTTCACATCTGGGGTCCCAGCCCGTGCACCCCCGTTTCCTGTCCACCCCAGCACTTGGAGAAGCAGAGCTCTGAGGGAGGAGGCAGGATAGGTGTGGCCGGGTGGTGGGAGGGAGTGGAGCCTACTCCCCGGAGAGGCTTCCCCCCCCCCCCCCCCCCCCCCCCCCCCCCCCCCCCCGCGCTTCATTTTCGGGTGTTGATTCTTTCATTTTTCCTCTGAGATTTTTTTTTTTTTGAGATTGTTGTATTCATTTTGTATTTTACTCATAATACCAGGATAGTGCTTTCTATTTCCTCGTGTTCTGCTTGATTCCCACCCTGGAAACACACACAGACACATGCATACACACATGCGCGCACACACACTCAGGCTTGTGCCTGCGCTCACACCCACGCACGCATGCATGCCCACAGTTACACTCACAGGCCTGTGTATCAGTATGCACATGTATGTACACACACACACACACACACACATGCATACACTCACATGCCAAGCTCAAAACCTAGGGTGCAAAAGGTACCCTTGAGTCTGTGGCCTCCCCTTTGCCACTGTTCCTGCCCATGGAGGGGATGGGGACAGGGACTGGGGACAGAGCCACGCCCTCGCATAGCCGCATATACTCACACTCATTTCGGTTGCGCCGCCGCCTCTGCCTCCGCCTCCGCCTCCGCCTACCTGAGCGCCATTTACTGAAAGTGGCTCTGGCTGTTATTTTGTTTCCCTATGCAAAAACAAAACAAAACAACCTGAAAAAAGGGGGTTCCATAAAAGATTCAATAAAAGGCAAAAAAAGAAAAATGTGTACAACTATGCTTTGACTCTTTCTGGCTTGTGGAGTCCTTTTTTCTACATTCCAGCCATGGCTGCTGAGTCTAGGGGCACAGGGGCAGAGGCCGGGAAACTTGGGGTGCTGGACAGCTGTTGTGCATGACCACAGGTGCCCTGGGGATCCGTGTGGGGTCAGGATGGTCAGCTCCTGGGGTGGAGCCAATGGAGGGCAGGGGCAGGCCTGACCACACAGTGCCCAGCAGAGACACTGTCGTCATGATCTGGGGTGCAGTACCCCCTCCCCCTCCGCCTCCCCACGGAGTACCCCCTCCCCCTCCGCCTCCCCACGGAGCCCCTCCCTGCCTCACCTGCCCAGGATATTGGATCAGCGAGCCCTGCAGTCAGCCGTGGAACCCCAGGGAACCCCAGCTTCCCCCCTCTGAGGACAGGCCTGGCAGGCGTTGGTGCGCCGTAGCCTCACAGGGAGGGTGCCTGGCCCTGGCTGGCCTTTCTCTGTGGAGCTGACGACTTCTGTCAAGGCAGGCTGGACAGTGACAGCAAAAGGGAGAAGCGGAGCCAGGAAGACACGGAGTGCCCCCGGGTCGAGGGGCAGGCCTCGTGGGAAGGGCAGCACTAGGTAGAGGCCTTGGTGAAGGGAGGCGGCCGGCTCCCAGAACACTGCAAGAGCGCTGGGAGTGTGTTCTAGGCAGAGGCACGGATGCGCAAAGGCCCTGGGGCAGCAGGAGCCCGTGGGGCTGGAGCGAGGGCCCCAAGAGGATGGGCGAGCTAGGTGGGAGGAGCACGAAGGAGGTGGGAGCCGTGGAGGCTGAGGGCAGGGGAGGGACGGCCACACACCCACGCCAGGATGCCTTCCCCACCTTCCCAGCAGGCGTGCTGCTGAACTCCCGAGCACCCTCTGTCCCCAGTGTCCCTGGTCCACTCAGGAGAGCCATGTCGCAGTCCAGTAGGGCAAATGGGTACATGAGTGTGTGGGTGAGCGGTGGGTGGGTAAGGATGAGGAGGGTGGCAAGGATGGGTCGGTCACATCTTAGGGCTCTTTGATGGGGTCCCCCATCCAGCTTGCTATGCCACTTATCACAGCAACCCGTAAGGTACTCGAGGATCAGCAAGCAAAGTTCTGCGCTGCTCAGGGCCGCTTCCATCCCATCTGCAAAACCACACGGTAGGGACCATCCTACTTTGTCCTACAGATGGGAAAACTGAGGCAGAAAGGACGCGGTAGTACTGCGTTGACAGTCTCAGGCACACTGTGATCACCTGACAGGGCACTGCTCAGGGGCAGAGACAGAAGACTCGGAGGCAAGCAGGATGGGGGCCCCGGAGCTACACCTCCCTTCCCCGCGTCCTCTCCCCCGCGGAATGGGTGGGCCCTTCAGCCGTCAGCAGCGGGCTTCTGCCGCCCTCTTGTGGTCAGACAAGGAGGCGCTAGCCTAGAAACCAGGCTCTCAGTAGAGGGGCTAGGCGGAGCCTGTCCTCCCTCCCTTCCCCAGCACCTTCAGCGGCGGGGGAGGGGCGCTGGCAGGAGCGGCCAGCTGGAGTCAGGGCCCAGCCGGGGCCAAGGGCTCAGCTGGGGTCAGGGGCTCAGCCAGGTAAAGGTGGATGGATGGATAGATGGATGGGTGAGAAGGTGGGTGGTGGGATGGATGGGCAGGTGGGTGAGTGGTGGGTAGGTGGATAGTAGGTATGTGCGGATGGATAGATCACGTATGGATAAATGGATAGAGGCTTTGGTGGAAAGGGATGGATGGAAAGGGGGAAGAAAGGAAGCAAGAGAAGAAGGGATAAGTAGCTAAACAGGCTGAAGGTGAACGGATGGGATAGGTGACATAAGGACATCATGAAGGGCCAGCAAGATAGCTCAGCGGTCTAAGCAGCTGCTTAGGCAAGTGCAGGGACTGGAGTTGGATCTCTGGCACCACATGCCACACCAGCCCCACCCCCGGGCGCGCTGAGCTGGCCACTGAGTCCAGGCGAGGTGGTGCACGCTTGCAATCCCAGTGCTGCAGAGGCTGCAAACAGAAGGATCACTAGGGGCCTCAGCAGCACAGTGAGACCCTGTACCAAGTACACAAAATATTGCGGGGTCCTGGGATATAGCTCAGCGGCACAGCACCTGCCAGGTCAATACAGGTTCCATTCTCTGTACTAAAGAAAAAAAAAGGGCTGGGGAGATAGCTAAATAGAGTAAGTGTTTGCCTGGCAAGCACAGGGTCCTGAGTTTAATCCCCAGTACTGGAAAGAAAGACAAATCCTATTAAAGAGGGGAAAAAAAAAAAAAGTGAAGCGCAAGCCTCTGAGCCTAAGGATGACTCCTGATCCTCCAACTCCCTCCAGGAGACCTGAAGGGTTAGGTAGCCAGGACAGAAAGGGAGGGGCTCAGACAGGATGAGGTCCCATCTGTCACAGGCTCACTGCATTAAGTGGGCGACACAAAGAGAAAGAGGGGGACAGATTCTTTGTTAGGCCACTGGGTGGCGAGCAGGGCCAGGCAGCAGCTGGGCAGCAAGGTTGGGGTCCCTTCCCTGCCCTCCCCACAATGTCTTACAAGGTTGGCCCTGGTGCAGCCTCAAGAAAGCAGGCCTGGCCAGATTCTGTCTGTGGTGGTCTGTCTGTCCTTGTCCCTGTCTAGCTGGTTGTGGAACTCAGCAGCGGGCACTAGGCTTTGCAGTGACTCCTAAGTCCTCCTTTTTCTTTTCCAGACGTGGTCTTGCTACGTAGTCCAGGTCGCAGTCAGCAGAACACCAACACGCCGGGCTCAGGCGATTGTAGAGAGCGTCCCTGCCGCAGGCTCCCCTATCATTGTTATCTGGAGCTCTCCTGCCCCCGGGTGGGCGGTCCTGGAGGTGTCTCAGACAATGCTCCTCTCCCCCTCAGTAGCGGTGGCCCAAGCCCAGCACCCCAAAAGCCCAGCTCATATCAAGGTCCTCATTAAGGGGTGGTTAATGTCCCAAGCAAAGTCTTTCAGGATAGGACAGGGCCCTGGGGCTCCCACCCTCAAGGCTCCCAGGAACAGTCATGTGATCCAAGAGTCAGGGGCGGGGATCAAAGTCCAGGCCTCAGGACAGAAAACAAGATGGGCACCGCAGGTGAGTGGTGTGTCCATCCGCACTGCAAAGTGGGAGCCTCTGTCCTGTGCCCAACCCCAAGCAACTGTCCTAGGGATTCTTTTTTTTTTTTTTTTTTGTCTTTTTGAGACAGGGTCTCGCTATGCAGTTGAGGCTGGTCCTGCGCTCACTTTTGTAGCCCAGGCTGGTCTCGAACTCGCACCAATCCTCCTGCCTCAGCCTCCCGAGTGCTGGGATTACAGGCGTGCATCACCATGCCCGACTTATCCTAGGGATTCTGAGAGATAACAAGAGCCCCCCTGAAGAGCACTGGTGGAGTGTATTGGTACTCAGCTGTAATACCACCACTGGGGAAGCTGAGGCAGGAGGATCACTGCCAGCTTAAGGCCAGCCAGAACTACATAGTGAGACCCTGTTTCAACTCCCTCCTCCTTCCAAATTAAAAAAAAAAAAACACCTCTAAATAAATATAAAGAGGCCATATTGATTCTTTATTGGGGTCCTCCATGGTGGGCTTCTGGCCAGTATGGCCCTAAGGCCGCATGGGACAAGCACGTTCTGGCCAAAAGACATCAGGCAGAGGGAAAATAAATCGGCAGCGGGTACAAACAGGCAGAGCCATGAGTTGTGGGGACCGGAGGCTTTGCTGAGTGTAAGAACCACTAGGCAGGGGCAGGTCCCGGAAGCCCCATCCGCATCGTTGCACCTTCAAGCTTGGGGTGTTGCTCACTGAGCACTGCTACCGGGGATGCCTGGGTTGGCAGCAGGGTCAGCAGGGCACCTTCACATCCTGGTCTTAATTTCCCCATAATCTTCGGGGTCTTTTTCTTCCAGCTCAAAGCCCAAATTGCTCTCTCCTCTCTTCTTTTTCTTCTCCTTCTTGCTTTCTTTCCTGTAGGAAAACAGAGGCTTCAGACCAGAATAGCATCAAGTCCCTTCTTAGGATGCCACTTGCACCAAGCACCTTCACGGGAACGCGTCAGTGCCCGGTGGCTGCGAGTGCTGTCCACAGTGCGGGGATTCTGGCTCCTTGCTCCAGGGATGGGTTGGGTGGGTGGATGGGAAGATGGACAGAAGAATGAGTGGCTGGGTGGCTGGGTGGGTCGCTCAGAATGTAGATGGGAAGGGTCGGGAGGCCCAGCTGGAGGTGCAGGCGGGGTTATACCTCAGCTCATCTGGGGAGCTGGAATCCATTTCACTGGGCCTGAGCTGGACTTCGCACAGCCAGCCAACTCTGAGGGCCACAACCCCTGCACTGGTTGGCTTGCACCCTGAGTCTCCGGCAGACTGGTCCCTGCCCACTCCGGCCCCCACCCATCTAGCTCCCAGCTTCCTGGACCGCGCCCAAGCTCTCTCTGCATTGTTAGCAGACGCAGAGGCCAGAACAGCTTGCCCAACACCGTGGTCTTGTCCAGTGGATACCCAGGGCCTACTGTGTGGGAGCCAAACCAGGCGCATGCGTACCAGAAGCCACCATCTAGAGTGGTGACCTCCGTGAGTGATTCAGAGAAATCTCAGCTGCTGACTAAACATGAAGGAGAAAGATGTGGGACTGGTGGACAGGGAAGTAGGTCAGTGGTGCTCGGTGGAGAACGAACTCCTGGGCAGAGACTAAAGGAGGAGCAGCCCGGAGGCGGAGAAAGGCGCCTTAGTGAGGGGAACGGAGCATGCGCAGGTCCTGGGGCAGGGGCGGGCAGGAGCACAGCAAGGGCTCCTGATCTACACCACCAAGTACCCAGGTTGCACGGATGGATGCCCCTCGGTCTCCTGACACCACGTGGTCACAGTACCTTGGACTCACGTCCTCATAAGGGTTGGACTGCATTCTCACGGTGGCCTCTTCATCTTCACCTCTGCTGATGGAGACGAGAGCATAAGACTGGGGGAAGGGCAGGAGTGGCCTCAGTTTCTCCCATAGGGGCTCTGGAACTAAAGAAAGCAGGGGAAGGGCTTCCCAGCTTACGGATAGAGGGGGCATAGGTGCAGGCCAAGATCTAAGAAGGATCAGGGAAAGGAGGTGACCTTGCACAGGGTTGACCAGAGAAGGAACCACAAGGTCAGGAGCGGTGGGGAGCAGGTGGAAGGCAGCAACCCAGACTCGGTGCCAGCAGGGCTTCTCGTAGAGCGGGTCCCACCTGGCTTTGGAGCACCAGACACGATTGACCAGCAGGAGCACGAAGACAATGAATAGGAAGACCACGACCGCCGTCAGGCCCACCAGCCATGGCTTCAGGCGACGTTCTGTGGCTGCCAAAAGTGGGATTCAGAGACAGGGTACAGCTGGGACCCCCAGAACAGGTAAGGGAGGAGGGTCTCAGGGGCTCAGACAATGAGAGCTCAGAGACTTGCAGGAGAGGGGAAGGGCTCCTCTGGAGAGGGGAGGGACTTTGGATAGGGTTAAAGGAGGCGGAGTCAGAAGGGCGGGGCTTTGGGGGGGGTCCTCAGAGGAGAAAGGGCATGGGGGTGGTTGGAGGATGGCTCTTATGGGGCGGAGCCCGTGAGGACTGGGGCGGGACTTATAGAGGCAGGGCCAGGGAAGACCTGGGAGGGGCTTATAAATGAGGGGTTCACAGGGGGAGGGGGCCCAAAGGGAAGCAGAGAGGGGAACAGCTGAGGAGGGCAACTCGCATAAGCAGGACCTCAAAGGGGGATAAGAGAGTAGGGAACCTGGCAGAGAGGAAGGACTCAAGCTGGGAGAAGCTTAGGGAGCACAAGAACCCGGAGGAATGGGGGTTCTCTTTCCTACACTTTTGCCCAGAGCTCAGTTTCTCAGTTGCGGAAAGTGGGAAGATGGCAAACCCGAGCCCAAAAGCACCCCTGGGATCCCCTTACCCTGCTGGGCCTGGACAGAAGACAGGAACAAGGTCACCAGCGCAAGCAGCGTCCTGGGGGCATTCATGGCCTCCAGCACCAGATCCAGGTCCGCGCCAGCGAGGAGTGAGCCCCAGATGTCCGCCCACAGGGATAAGGGGTGATGAGGCCGGGCAGGTGGGGCCTCCTTCAGCAGACTCTGGACCCAGTGTAACATTAACTCCTCCTCAGGACTCCGCCCTGCCCTGCACCCTGCCCGCCCAGGGGACCAAGGGCTCAGCCCCCCCCCCCAGCTTCCTGTTGTGGAGGGCCTGGCGGAGGTGACCTTGACATCCACCTTGTATCCCTTCCCAGCCCCTGCCCCTGCTGCGTGGACTCACAAATCCAACCAGAACCTCACAGCTACCCTTGATGGCTTACAGAGTGCCCCGGGCTCCATGCTCAGTGACTTTGGGCATTCTGTTCCCTTCTTTGGGGAACCCAAACTATAGAGAGGTGCTGGAGACAGAACCTAGGGTCCTACACTTGCTAGGGAAGTGTTCTTCCACATAGAGCTCCACCCTCAGGGCTTTTATGACAAGATCTTGCTTAGTTGCCTAGGATGGGATGGAATTTGAGAGCCACCTGACTCAGCCTCCCAAATTGCAGCATCCCAGGCATGAGCCACAGAGCCCAGCTGTTCCTCTCAATATTAGGCCAGCCTCATTCTACAGAGCCCAGGGCAGATGGCCCCCATCAGAGGTGGGATACAGAGCCAGGTCTTGCTGGCCCCCAGCTTCTTCTACAACTGCTTCCTGCCTCGGGAACCCAGTGGCACAGGCCACTGTCTGGGCCAAGCCCAGACACACTTCTGCGGCTACAGAACTGGGGACACCCCTGAGCAGAGATGGCTCAGACTCTGGTCAGTGCTATCTTCAACCTTGGCCCCTGGCTTGATTAGTGTGTGTTTCCCAGGAAAAGGAAGCCCCACCCTGGGCCACGGAGCAGCTATGGCCTGGCCATGGCCCAGCCACGTGCAAGGAAGGCCAAGGTCATCAGTCATCTTAATGGAGCACCTGCTGCATATACCCCTCCCTTTCCCGAGGTCTGAGGGGCCCCAAGGAGCAGAGCTGGGACAAACTGAGAACCAACTTCAGCCAGGCAGACTCTGTTAAATTCTTACTGTATGCTCCACCCTGTGCAAAGCTCCAAAAGGAAGGGCCCCTGGAATGGGAGCACTCTGGGGACATCGGGAACACACACATGCACACACACACACAGCCTGGGTAGAGGTGGGAAGGTGGGGGTAGCAGATGTAGGACCCTGCCTTGGAGCTTTTGTCTTCTAAGATGAGTCACTCAGCATGGCTCTGCTACATCGTTTCACAGTGGCATGCCTCAGCAGCCCCAGCTGTCAGGTAAGGTTAAGTCTTACATGGGAGGGCTCTGAGATCACACACAATATGGGCTTAGTGCAGGAGCAGGGATGAAGAAGAGCTGCAAGCTGGGCCTGGCACACTTGTCCGCCCAGCACTCCTCGAGGCTGAGGCAGAAAGATCTGAAGTTCCAGCCCACGTAGGTGATTTTGGTGACACAGTGAGACCTCATCTCAAAATAGGGCCTGGGGACAGAGCTCAGTGCACAGGCCCTGGGATCAAGCCCCAGCATCACAAAGAAAAGATTAATTCCTTAATTTCTAAAAATGTCTTGGTGTCCCTTTACAGAAAGCCCCCAGCATGGCTAGGGCTGGGGGAGTGGCATGCTCCCCTCTGAGACCTCAGAGTTTGTCTGCACAGCCTGAGCCCAGTTCAGCCCAGCCTCCAGGAGCTCTGGACCGGCGGGTCTCTGAAGACAATGGAGGGGCGCCGGGGATCCGGGGGAGGGGCTTCGGCCAGAGCCCCCTCACCACCCCCACCGCCGCCACCGCCACCACCACCACCACCACCACCGGTGTCCTCATCGCCCCGCCAGGCAAGGGCCAGCTGTAGGTCCAGCTCCTCCAGGTCCTCGCCAGCCAGGCTGGCACGCAGCTCCCGTGGGGCATCTTCTTGGTCCGGCTTCGGGCCAAAGGCCCAATCTGCAGCAAGAACATCTGTGAGAGACCCTCACCCTTGACGGCGCCAGGGCCCCATCACCCTCTGCCCCAGAAGAGGCCCATAGATTCCTGTTGCCCAAGGGTGTGGAGAGCAGAGCTCACCGGCCAGGTCGTGTGTGAGGTCTTTGATGAGGTGTCCCACAATGGCATAGGCCACTGCCACTACCACGAATGCAGCCATCAGCAGGTAGAGCACATACCGGGGCAGGCGGATGGCGTCCAGCGGGGGTGGCTGGTACTCCTCATACATGGGTGGGCCGGGGCTCCAGCCCTCGGCCTCCTCACCCATCAGCCCTGGCATGGTGGCTGCCTTGAGCAGACACCCATAGGTGACCCATATACAGCGGAAGTATTAGAGGCTTTCAGCTAAGAGGATTGGGGCGCCCCCCACCCCCACACACACCATCTGTCTGGATTAATCATGGTGCAAATCACTTCCGCCCACCACCTCCTTTCTTGCTTGGCTCCAGCTGCAACCACTTATACCTCCGGCCTCAGAGCCTTTGCTCCTGCTGTGTCTGCTCCTGATACCACCAGATCTTCTCATAATTGCCTTTCTATTCACTCCCACACCTAGAATGCACTGAAGGCCTACTGCCGCCTACTACCGCTGCACCCGCTCTTTAGTGGTGATCACACCAGGCCTGAATCCCTTGCTCGTATAGAACTGGTGTTGTGTAAGCTGGGCGTGGTGGCGCTCGTCTGTAATCCCAGCACTTGGGAGGCTAAGGCAGGAGGATGGATGTGAGTTAGAGATCAGCCTGGGCTACAAAAGTGAGCTCACGGCCAGCCTGAACTGCAGAGTGAGACCCTGTCTCAAAAAGACAAAAAGAGCCGAAAAATTAAAAAAAAAAAAAAAAAAAAA